>NW_012193676.1:488095-582165 GCF_000504015.1 Erythranthe guttata
TGCGCTTCCCCGGCTTGTAATAATAATAATAATAATAATAATAATAATAATAATAATAATAATAATAATAATAATAATAATAATAATAATAATAATAATAATAATAATAATAATAATAATAATAATAATAATAATAATAATAATAATAATAATAATAATAATAATAATAATAATAATAATAATAATAATAATAATAATAATAATGATGATGATGATGACGACGACGACGACGAAGAAGACGACGACGATGACGATGATGATGATGATAATAATAATATATAATATTAAAAAAAAAAAGAAAAAAAAAAAAACCAAAGACACCAGCTCGCGAGCTGTCGAACAACTATATTAGGGCTCGAGCTCGAGCTCGTCCGAATTTCGAACTCGTGAGGTTAGGTTCGAGCTCAAGAAACACGAGCTGAAGTTCGAGCCTTTGTCGACCCGCTCATCGAGTTCGCGAGCCAGCTCGACTCGTTTACCACCCCTAATCCCAGGTATATAAAATAAGAGCTTCAGACATCTTTTTTGTTGTGCCTTTATTGAGAGAGTATTTTCAGAGAAAAGGTTTCATCTCTCGCATTTATTAATCCATTGTGAGATACATCTTTTCATAAAAAATATACTGGTTTCTAGGCTTTGTGGAGAAGACACCAAGTTTCAAGAGTACTCACAAGTATGCTTCTTCTATACAAACAGAAGAATGGTTCTTCAGGAGAGGGGCTTAAAAGATCTCGGTAGGAGGTCGATCCGCAGACTAAAAGGATTCGGTGTTGAAGGGAGTTCAACCGTGTGGAGTGGTGGACGTACTGCAAATTGAAGATCACAATTTCGAGTATTATACAAGAACGGGTTCAACAAATGAGTCTTTAGTTTTGAATAAGTCCAATAATTGTATTCGTAAACCTGAAATTAGTGAATTATTATTTGCAAATCCCACGTGGATTACGTTACGTTTGTATCTGATCCACGTTAAAATTTTAGTTCCGGTTATTTCTGTTTGTTTACGAACTGTCGCAACACTCTTAATACACAGTAACGAAAAACTGAACATGGCACTAATATGTAATATTTATACGGAATAAGTCTATCAAATTGAATACACACCAAGAACCTATGATGCCTTATTTCCATAAAATAAGTAAAATGAGCATTGGGTCATTGGATATTAGTATTCAAACCCGGATATCAGTTTACAAACCCTTGTGACATCCTGAAATTTAGTTTCAAACTCATGATGGACCTTTTTCATTCATCTAATTGTTGATAATTGAGGTCATCAATATTAGGTGGGCACCACTTCTTGCATGCTTTGGGGAGCCTTTTACATGTTCTTGTTTTCTTTTCTCCGGCCCTTGTCTAGTTTCAGTTTGTCCTCCGCTATATTGACCTCTTGATTACGATGGTGCATGGTAGTCGGTAGAATTACCATGAGATCTTTGTAGACGACGGATTTCATTTATTGGAATAAAATTAGAGTTCAGAAACCTATAGGCAATCATGTGGACATCATGATATACAAAAGAATAGGGCTTTTCTCATGAGGAGAAAAAAACCACGACACTTTTGGCACCACATAGAGTGCAAAGTTCGGTGACCTTTTCAAAATGACCAATTCGTTGTTGGACCCAAGCGACTTGGATATCAGTACGTCTCGTTCTCGATTTTTGCCATTTACGGCCTTTTCTTTTCTTGTGAGGGTTAGGGTTGTTTTCTGATGAGTTGTTTTGATTGGATGAGTTCATCTTGCAAAAGGAAAAATGATAATTGGCGAAATCATCAAATATTGGAAAATAAAAATCTATTCAAGAAGATAAGAAATATAAAATATCTCAATGCACACGAAGGTTAGTAGGAAATTTTTAGTTTTAGCCATTCAAGGAACATCTATTTATATAAGAGCAGATGAATGCCGTTGTACCTTTCTGTTCCATTTTCATTAAATTCCAATATAAGCCACACAATCAGGTTTAGTCTACTACAGATTTATCAATTAATTTTGTTGGATCTTGGGTAGTGTGAATATGGTCTAGTGAATCACTAAGAGTTTAGCATTTGTGAATGTTGCGTATCTCAACATTTCAATATTAATAGTAAATGTTTTTCGCTTAATAAATTTAAATTGATAAAAAGGAATGTAATTACCACATATTGAGATGATTCTATATTTGTAATGTCACTTTTATTTTTGAGAGATCTACGGATACAACATAGAAATTAATTCTGCTAAAGAGAAATAAATCGGTTATAAAATTTAGGTAGTCAATCTCATTAATAAGAATCGTTATGAAATGATCTTCTAATATGCATAAAAAACGTGGATCATAATTATCATAGTCGTGTATATATATCTTCATAACTATACAAAAACACAATTTGCATGTTGTTAAGTATACAAACGTACACTATTAGCATCTATTACGTTAAGAATCGACTAATTGTTCAATTATTTATGGGTCACTTGGGTGCATTTTAGTCATTGTGGCCTCTAGAAGATAGAATCATGCACTTTTCATATTTTATGGGTTTGCTGTTGTTTTAGTGGTTTATAGGGCGAATATGGCAAACGAGGGAGAATTAAATCAAACGAAAAATAGCGAAAAAGGGGCCAAGTATAGATCCTTAGGTTTTGACCGATCAGTCTCACAGATCGATCAGTGAAGCTATAAAGAAAACCCTAAGGTGAGCCACCGAACGATCGGTGCGTATCTACTGACCGATCAGTGAGATGGTATTAATTATTTTTGTCCGAATTTCATAGGGCACATGCCTTTTAAGGGAAAAAGGACATTGGAAGAGAAAAAATGCGAAGAACTCAATCTAGGGCTTTCAAAGATAAATTGGGTTGTGGAACGCAAAATTGCGACGGTGGTAGAGCGACAACCACACCGATGATGAGGTTACTCAGGTTCAATTCATTCGCCATAGATTTTCTTTTATCTCTTTTATTATAAATTTGTATATTAGACTTGGTAACCAACAAGACAACTTGTGACTGTGGTCTTTCATTTCCGTGTTATATATGAACAATCTATTTCGATTGAAAGAAATTTTATTTTAGCAAGCCATATTTGTTGTCCTATGCAAGCGCATAGATATAGACCTTATAGTTTCTCTAATTACAATGAATTGGTTTAGGAGAATCGTGAGATAATTCATTAAAGTACTGTAACTACTAAAGTGGTTCCTATTCGATAGGTTACGCCGATAATAGAATAATGGCCTTTCTCTTTCGAGCCTGGCATATAGTGTACGTGAGTCGGGTCTCGTCACCCAGTGGTGTAGAGACATCAGCATACTTGAGTGAGTTCTCATAGTCGATGAGTTCATGGAACTCCCTCGTCCTAGAATCTCTAGGTCGTTTCAATTAGTCGAGTAGATATTATATGATATATAATTGTATACTATTAGTCTTTAGGAACTAATCCATCACTACAACTTCACCGAAGGACTAGTTGTGTTGTGACTTGTCCCTGAGTCTCACTGAAGACTGCTCCAAGGGCCAACGTTGCCAAGTTAGAATCTAGTGGGAGTCTATGCTTTGTAGGTTAGAATTCAACCGCTTGATAAGTCATTCAATGTAATTTGTATTTTTTCAGTGTATAATCCAAGGAGCCTTTGGCCTGGGGGTGTAATTAGAGAAAATATTTTCTCTGAATCACAATCGATTGGGTTATATAGCTTTTAAACGTTAGCACAATTAACGAACAATATTAAAGGTCTCGATGGGCTAATGCCTCTAGTTCGATCAGGATATGTTTGTCGATGAGACCGTGTTGTACGTTAACTATAGTCTAAGGTTCTTGCAGGCACTTTATTTATAACTAGGGGATCATGATGCGTAGTTGCTAAACACAATCATGATTTGTTGGGTTTAAATCGATAAGATTGGCAATTGAGATTAAAATGAGTTTTGATCTCAATCAAGACACTTGGGACGAGTCCGTATAAAAACAAGAAGTTGTTCAAACGTCAAATCACAAAGAGTTGTGAGCCCACGGCTAGCTTAAACCTAAACCATTGAGGATGCCACTTCTTGTGGTCGGATTTCCTTAATGTGGTGATCTAAGATCAAAGTTGTTTTTCTTAGAATGATCCGAGCTCAATATGATTGAAAACGTTTGTAGTAGTCGATTACGAGTTAGACTGAAGAGAGGAAAGTTCTCTGCAGATGTTAATTGGACTTTCTAAATTGGAAAATTTTCCCAATTTGGCAGGTGTTCTGAAACAGACGGAGGAAAAAACAGGCAGAAAAATAAAAATCAACGCCGAAAACCGGCGGCAAAAATAAAAAACAGAAAAAGAAAAGTTTTAAAAAAGAAAAAGTTAAAATTGGATGATGAAATTGAAGTTAAATTAGGGTTACAATTAGGAATTGTGTTAAAGGGTTGGGGGTAATTTCATCACATAGATTAATTTTACCTATATTTATAAAACATATTAAAGGGATGCACTTATTGACTAAATAGATATAGCCCCGGAACCTAGAATAATAAAGATGGTTGGTGAGGGATGTTAGAGTAGGTGACCAACAAGCCAACCTGTGGCTGTGGTCTTTCATATTTATTATTGTAATAAACGAACCTTTATTCGTATTAATGATAAAACACATTGGCATTCTATATCTTTGTCCCTTTGTCACAAGCATAGATATAGTCCTTACAGTTATTACAAGTACTAGTAATTGATCGTTAGGATCGTGAGATATTTACTTAAGTATTATAACTGTTAAACGTGTTCCTAGTCGAAGGGTTACGCCACTAATGAGGATATCGGTCTTTCCCATTAAGACTAGCACTTAGTGTATGTGTACTGCATCTCATCAGTAAACGGTATTGTGATATCGGCATGCATAAGTGGGTGCTCGTAAGTTGACGAGTTCACTGAACTCCCTCACCCTAGAAATCTCTAAGTGGTTCCCAATAATCGAGTAGAGATATCTATGGTATAGTTGTACACCATTAGTCCTTATGACCTAGACATCACCGTGACTTCACTAGAGGACCAGCTGTATCGTGACCTGTCCCTGAGTTCCACCGAGGACCATCCCAAGGGCCAGTGTTCGTGCAGTCCGAAATCTAGTGGGAGGTCTGTGCATTGTAGTCGGGGATTCGATCGCTAGAATAGTCTTGGATGTCCTGTGTGTTCTGAAAGTTTGTAATCATTCTAAGTCTCTGGCTAGAGCTGACTAAAGTGATGATTAGAGAATTCGATTCTCTAAGTCGTGCACGTAAGGATTACAACACTTAGAACGATCGCACCGTCATTGAACATATAAAGAGGTCTCGATGAACCAATGCCTCTAGTTCGATCGGGACATATGAATCGAAGGGACCGTACTGTACGTTAACTATATCTGAAGGTTCTTGCAGGCACTTCATTTGTATCTAGGGAATCATGACGCGTAGTTGCTAGACGCCAATCTTGATTCGTTGGGTGATTAAGGTGAAACGAGCTTCATCTTAATCGTAACTCTAAGGGACGAGTTTTGACCACAAAGAGTTGTGGGCCCACGGCTAGGTTACACCTGAACCATCGAGGGTCACACTGCTCGTGCACATGAGATCTTTGAATAAACGGTCAGAGATAAAATATTTTATCTTTGCATAATTGGAAGTCAATACGATTGAGTCCAACATTCGTAATTTAGAATTACGAATGAGAATAAGAAAAGGAAAAGAATAGGCGAACGTATTAGTGAACTTTCTAAATCGGGAAGTTTCCATATTTAGAAAGTGCACTGAACTAGGGTTTCCACTTTTAGAAAGTTGGAAAATGAGAATTGACACTCGTAATGACGAGGACTTTATAATGATTCCGAAAATGTAATCGTTGCAATTTTTCGGTCATTGGATTGAGAGAAACGAGCAAGTAAAAGTACTAGCGAACTTAAGCTGTTGGGCCCGGTCTAACTTAAGCCCGCTAGGGTTTTATGCAAGACACTATAAATACAAGATTTATAGGTCTTGCACAGATAAGTGAAAACCCTAACCCTAGCAGCCGTTCTCCCTCTCCCTCTCGCCCTCTCCCCGCGGCCGTCACCGGCGCCGTCGCCGGAGCTTCACCAGAATCGGCCATTCGTTGGCCGATTGTTTCGGTATTGTCTTTCCTTCTTTTTTTCTTCCGTTTTTCTAACTATTACGTGTCTAGTGCCACGTGTTTAGTAGATCGAAGTATACGAGGTGAAATCCGAGAGGAGGAAGACCAAAGATCGAAGAATCGAGGAGCAGCGCACGAGCCGAAGCCGCACGCTGCCCCACGCGCCGCCCCGGAAGAGCGCGCGTGAAATTCACGCGCCGCCGTGAGCCGTCTCACCGCCGCTGCCGCTGCACCGCTGCTGCCCCGATTGTACGGATTGGTTTCCGTAGCAATCTCGACTTGCCAAGCGCTCCTACCTCACGCTTCAAGAGGTAAACACACGAATCCCTTGTTTCGATTCGTTTATGTTTAAACTATATTTTCATGTTTGCTTTCATATGATTTTATGTGATTATGTGTAATCGTTTTAATCGTTGCAAGCATGTTATTTGGTTTAAACGCGAGCATGTTAATTGATTTAAATTCGGTTAAATTATTTAGCATGTATGTTGTTTTAATTTCGCTGGAAGCGCAAAGGTACGCAATTAATTGATTTTAATTTGTCGGGCATGTGCTTGTGTGCTTTAAAGTCGTTTAAATTACATTAAATTTTTGTTTTCCGCTGCGTACACGTGCCCGAAACCCAACAAGGGACTCATGGATCAAGTCGTGCCTTATAATTATCCCTTGATTTGTCAGAATTCATTAATGTGTATAAAACTTTATCACACACATTTTTCTCTATATGCATAACATCAAGATTATGGCGCACCAAATTTTTTTCCCAATACGGCAAATCAAATAGAATGCTTTTTCTCTTCCAACCGTAAGGTAAATTTTGATCACCGGTGTTTCTCCTAAACTTGTTTTGAATATCCTTTACATCATCTAATACTGTAGATCCCTTCAAATAAGGAGGTGCATTTCAATGCTCTTGTGTGCCATCAAATGACCCTCTATCGTTTCGATATGGATGATGTGCTGGTAAAAAAATACGATGGCACATGTAACAATATTTATGAGAGTTATACAACCATTTGGAGTTGGTAAACTTGTAACATACTGGACATGCATACTCTCCTTTCGTACTCCACCCAGATACAGCTGCAAGTCCCGGAAAATCACTAATAGTCCATAATATTGCTGCACGCATTTGGAAATTTTCTTTTGATGAAGCATCATAAGTGTTTACTCCAACATCAAACAATTCCTTTAACTCAGCAATTAATGGTTGCAGGTATACATCAAGATTATTTCCAGGTTCTGTGGGTCCGGGAATAAGTACAGACAACATAAAGTACGATTTTTTCATACAATGTCCAGGTGGCAAGTTGTACGGCATTAAGATTATTGGCCATGTACTGTGAGCGACATTCATGGTTTTAAAAGGATTAAAACCATCGGTTGCCAAACCTAATCTTACATTGCGCGGGTCTTTGGCAAAGTCCGGATGATGGTAGTCAAAAGTATGCCAAGCAGGAGAATCTGCCGGGTGTCTCATGAATCCATCTTTGGTCCGCTTTTCTTCGTGCCACTTCATAAGCGAAGCAGTTTTAGAATTCATAAACAGTCTCTGTAATCTTGGTTTCAACGGAAAGTGCCAAATGATTTTTGCCGAAACTTTTTTATCTTTTTTAGAGGTTTTTGAAGGAACACCATTTTCGTCTTGAATACGGTCTGGTATTATCCATCGTGGCTCGTCACAAGTCTCGCACCTGGTCTTACTCTCATTAATACCCCAATATAGCATGCAATTGTTCATGCATGCATCAATCTTTTTGTAATTCAGGCCCAACTCTTTCAATATCTTTCTAGTTTCATAGTAGTTTATAGGCAATTGGACACCTTCTGGAAATGACTCTCTTAATAAATTAAGAATCAAGGTAAAAGAAGTGTCACTCCAATTACCGAGACACTTGATATGAAGCAATCGAACAATGAAAGAAAGTTTAGAAAACTTTTGACATCCTGGATAGAGCTCTTTTTCTGCATCTTCCATAAGCTTATAAAATTTCTCAGCTTCTTTACAAGGTCTTTCTGCTTGTTCTACTTGTGGCTCTCTTTCCAAATCATCATCTTCATCATGCACCCCAAATCTATCATGTAGCATTTCTTGCATGTTATCAGATGCATCCATGTCAACGTAATCTTGTGGTATTTGTGCTTTATCAGTGATAGTCTCTCCGTGAAGTAGCCATTTAGTATATCCACTTAAAAAACCATCAAAGAAGATGTTCTACCACTACATCCCTTGTTTTGCAAATGGCGTTTTTACATTTTTTGCAAGGGCACAAGATCGTCCCATCGGTAGAATTTGAGAAGGAAAAGTCGAGAAAATATTTCAGCCCTATATGGTATTTTGTGCTTGACCTTGGAAAATCCATCCATTTTTTGTCCATACTAATATTTTCAGTCGAAATAGAAACAATTATGATGAATATAGATGTACTGAGAACTTAAACTAAAATATTTTCTTAGCTAATTGAAATAAAAAATAACATTTACTGAAACAAATTGCAAACATTAGATTAGCACAGAGGTACATACTGTGTGATTCATGTTCAATGAATTTGAGAAATAAATGGAAAAGTAGGACTCAAGTAAGAGATTAATATATTTTTATTATAATCATTTGATCAAGGTCATCATTTAGCTCACTAAATAGATTCTAATCTTGTTAGCACAATTTCAATTCGGTGTATACATACACGCACAATAACCTCACACCACACATCACACATATATACAACTGTGATGTATCTGTGTAATGTTGTTAATGCACGAATTAATTTTCAGAAATACTTTACAAACATTTCATCATCGCTAAACGTTTTCTAGTGCCCTGTATCAACAATAGGATTACTATCTAGTTTTTCTCCTATAATTTGATTTTTTTCATTTTAAGAGATTATGTTCTAACTATCGAGGAACCCTCCTACCACTGTATATATGAGGCGACCTACGGAATCAAAAATGTATTCATACACCAAATAATATAAAAATCTGCACAACACCCAATTTCAAATCAATAAGATAGAAGCCATCGTTTTGAAATTTTATATAACTAAATTGTATAAATTAATCTGTACATGTTAATAAGTTCCATAAGGCAAAACCACAAAATCAATTGAGTTTTGTTTTTCTAATAGAAACTCAAATACACAAACACGGTTAGCAAATTGAGCCCAAAATAAAAAAAAATAAAAAAAAATAAAAAAAAAAACAGAGATTAATCGCCAAAAAAAAAAGCAACAACCACGCATTAATTTTACCTCGAAGGATTTACGACTGAGAAATTGTATTCGGGTGTTTTTTGCTTGATTGGGTATGTCGGCAATTCACCATAAATTGCAGTATTCACACCTAATAGAACTTATAAGCAAAAGTTGTTCTTCAATTCTTCTTCTTCTGGGTGAGTAGTGTAGGTTACGAGAATTCCCAATATTTCTACTCTTAGTTGGGGAAAAAAAGAGAGGAGAAAGGAATATAAAGATTTTTATATGAATAAAATGAGACGTGATTTGCTGCCGCTAAAATTGAGAGAGGGAAACGTGTAATTTATTGAAATATTTTATTAGGTCTTATATTTTTGTTTCTACCCTTTTTGTGTCGGTAAGTAAAACGATATTAACACGCTTTATTAATGCGTGTCAATAGTCACGCTATATTGTGACAATTTATTTAAAAGCGTCATAAAATATATTTTTTCTAATTTACAAAAAAAGGATAAAAATAGAAATGCGGAAATCACCGATACTTTTAGTTTAAGGCGTCATAATAGAATACTTATTGAGACAATTTTTATACCGTGTCATATTAAGGTGTCATTAAGGCGTCATTAAAGAGTGATTTTCTAGTAGTGATATTAAAATTAACACTAATTAATGATATATCAATTATAGACAAGGATAACATATAGGGCTTATTTTACATACCCCTAGCTACCAAATAAACTAGGGATAAACCCAAACCAAAATCATCCTTTGACATACCCCTGGAGAGGCGAAAGTACTATACTACCCTTATATGCAATTTTCGGCCAAAACTGCATTCATCATTTCTAGTCCTACATTTAGCATTTTTGCTAATTTATTTATTATTATTTTTCTGCTTTTTTTTTTAATCAACTGTTTGTCTTTTTTTTCCAATTCAATATGTTTACTGTACTGAATATAACTACATGTAACTGTAGTAAACTATAGTAATTCGTAGTTATGTTCTCTTTTTTTCTCCATATTTTTAGTCGATCAATTATATACACACGCGAATATTGTTTTATACAAAAGAAATTTATAAATCCCAACAACAAAAATTTACAAATTTCAATATTTATATTATAAATCACCTCATAACCAATAAAATACAAATAAAAAATACACAAATATATGCATATGTAACTACATGTTACTATATGTAACTAGTAATGTATAATAATGTATAGTAATGTATACAGTCGGTTGAATAAAGCAGATGTAACTTCAACCAAAAATTTTGACACCTTCAAGGAAAGGAACAATGGCCTTCATTAAGCTGCAATTGTAAAATCAAAACAAAAAATATATTTTAGTGCGAATCAACAAAAATTAAAGAAACATGAAAATACTCAAAAATCAACAAACACTACGAGATCGAGAGATAGAGAGAGGCCATAGCTGCGAATTTTAGATCAAACCGTCAATGACTCCTCACCCAAGCACCTCCTACCAAAACCCTAGCCGTCGCTAACCACCCAAGGTTCCGCGCTTACAAATGCAAAAAAATATAGAAATAAATCTGACAATATAGAAATGAATGAAATTGCCATCAAAATAAAGATCCCGACGAGAGGATCCAATGGTGGGTAGCCCGTCAAATTCTGACTGGTGAAATATAAATTACACCTCTGGTAAGACCACCATCGTCGAAATACGCCGACTGAAAGATAATTGTAGAACAGATCCAACACTCCAATCCGAATGAAATAACCACCAAAAGAAAGAGCTGGACGTGAGGAATCCAATGATTGTTGAACCATCGAATTCCGACCACCGAAGAGAGAGTTATGATTCCAGGAAGCAATATCGCCGGTTAGAGACCTTGGGGGCGGGATTTGGATATGAGAATTGAGAGAGGAAGATAGAGACCGATATGGGTTGGCTAGAGTTTAAAACTGATTTAGAAAGGTATTTTGGGTACTTTAGGATGGGCTAGAGGTGTATGTCAAATTATTATCCAAAATAGAAGGAGTTTGGACTAGGGTGTAAACAACATGGTAGTTAGTTATATATATTTTCGAAATGAAGAGGTCTCCATAATAATCCGTGAGATATATAGAATGGTTGTATATTAATTATGAATAATTGCAGTCAAATATCCGCCATATTTATAATTAATGATATGTAGCATAAATAATTCAAAGAAACTAATTTTATGAAACCTGAAAATTCAATTGTTCAAATGAAATAAAAAAAAGGGTCTTTACAAATAAGCCCATCAATGGGTACTTATTTATAAAGAGATCAAGACAAAAAACTCATTTACCAATAAGTCCACACATGGTCCAGATTTTTGTAAAGGACTAAAATAATCCCTCATACTTTAATATGCTCCAATTTCATCCTTAACTTTATTTAACCTCAATTTGACCCCAAATTTCACAAATTATTCAATTTTGACCCAAAACATTTTTTTTTCAAAAAAAAAAAATTTCAAAAACTTTTTTTTTCCCGCCGGATTCCGGCGTTGACTTTTCATTTTTTTTTCTTCTTTTCTATCTTTCTGTAACCTTTTTTTTTCGTTTAAACAGCAATATTATTGTGATTGACAGTAATATTAACTATAAAACTGTTAAACACAGTAAAATTAAACTAAACTACAGTTTAACACAGTAATATTGCAATATTAATCTCTAGCACAGTAATATTAACATAAAAAAACTCATTATTATTGTGTAATAGAGTAATATTACTATGTTGACCGTTCAACAAATGTAAACATAATAAAAAACCAAAAGAATTAATATTACTGTGAGTGACAGTAATATTACTATAACAACAATAATATTACCGTCAACCACAGTAATATTACAATAATAGACAATAATATTATTACGTTACTCCATGAATAACACAAACAAACACAAAATCCAAACAAAATAATAATATTGATGTGGTTGACAACAATATTACTATAACAACAGTAATATTACCGTCAACCACAGTAATATTATTGTGTTTACAGTAATATTACAATAATAGACAGTAATATTATTACATTACTCCGTGAGTAACTCAAACAAAACAAAAAACCCAAAAAAATAATAATATTGATGTTGTTGACAGTAATATTATTGTGTTTACAGTTATTTTACTGTCAACGGCAGTAATATAATAATGTTGACTTGTCAACAAATCAAACAAAATAAAAAAAACAACAAAAAATAAAAAATAATAATATTACATTAATTTACTATCAACGGCAGCACAATTACATAAATGTATTGTCAATGGCAGTACAATTACGTTAATTTACTGTCATTGACAGTATAATTACGTTAATTTACTGTCACTGACAGCACAGTTACGGTCAACGTTTAGCGTCGGACGTAAAAAAAAAATAACCAAAAAAAAAAAAACTTAAAAAAACACTAAAAAAAATCAACGCCGGAGACCGGCGAACAAATCCGGAAGAAAAGAAAAGAAAAAAAAAAAAGTCAACACCGAAACCCGGCGAAAAAATCTGAAAGAAAAAAAATGAAAAAAAAAAATGAAATGTCAATGCCAGAATCCGGCGGCAAAAATTTTTTTTTTGAAAAAAAAAATGTTTGTGAAAAAAAAAAGTTTTGGGTCAAAATTGAATAATTTGTGAAATTTGGAGTCAAATTGAGATTAAATTAAGTTAAATGATGAAATTGGAGCATATAAAAGTACGCTCCAAAAAAAGTCAAAATTGGATTTTTGTGGGCAAAATTGATTAAATTGGGGTTACAATTAAGAATTGGGTATAAATGGTTGAGGGTAATATTGGGATATACATGAGTGTTTCCTTTATTTATAATAAATATTAAAGGGATGGGCTTATTGGTGAAAGAGATATAGCCCCTAAACCTAGAATAATAAACATGCTTGGTTGGGGACTTTATCACAAAAACCCCATAAAAAAATTAGAGACATATTCATAATCTCGGTTTTAATGGATAAATATACGTATATATACATGCACATTTCTATAAGGGCTCTTTACAAATAAGGTCATCAATGAGTACTTATTCATATAGAGATTCAGACAATAAACTCCTTTACAAATAAGTTCCCACATGGTCCAGATTTTTATAAAAGACTAAAATAGCCCATCATACTTTAATATGATCCAATTTCATCATTAATTTAATTTAACCTTAATTTGATCCAAAATTTCACAAATTATTCAATTTCGACCAAAAACACATTTTTATGGACAAATTCGTCCGTCACCGCCGTTGACCGCCGGTCTCCAGCGTTGACTTTTTTTTTCCTTCCGGATTTTTTCGCCGGTTTCCGGCGTTGACTTTTTCATTTTTTTTTCTTTTTCTTTCTGTAAAAAATTTTTTTCCGTTTAAACAGCAATATTGCTGTGATTGACTGTAATTATTAACTATTTTACTGTTAAACACGGTAAAATTAATTATACTACAGTTTAACACAATAATATTGCTATATTAATCTCTAGCACAGTACTATTGACACAACAAAACTCATTATTATTGTGTAATAGAGTAATATTACTATAATGACCGTTCAACAAATGTAAACATAATAAAAAATCAAAAGAATTAATATTACTGTGAGTGACAGTAATATTATTATAACAACAATAATATTACTGTCAACCACAGTAATATTACCATAATAGACAGCAATATTATTACGTTACTCCGTGAATAACTCAAACAAACAAAAAAATCCAAACAAAATAATAATATTGATGTGGTTGAAAGCAATATTACTATAACAACAGTAATATTACCGTCAACCACAGTAATATTATTGTGTTTACAGTAATATTACAATAATAAACAGTAATATTATTACATCACTCCGTGAGTAACTCAAACAAAACAAAAAACCCAAAAAAATAATAATATTGATGTTGTTGACAGTAATATTATTGTGTTTACAGTTATTTTACTGCCAACGACATTAATATAATTACGTTGACTTGTCAACAAATCAAACAAAATAAAAAAACTAGCAAAAAATAAAAAATAACAATATTACGTTAATTTACGGTCAACGGCAGAACAATTACATAAATGTATTGTCAACGGCAGTACAATTACGTTAATTAACTGTCATTGACAGTATAACTACGTTAATTTACTGTCAGTGACAGCACAATTACGGTCAACGTTTAGCGGCGGACGTAAAAAAAACTAAAACAAAAAAAAAACTAAAAAAAACACTAAAAAAAATCAACGTCAGAGACCGGCGGCAGAAAAAAACAGACACAAAAAAAAAAAAAAAAACAAAATCGAAAAGTCAACGACAAAGACCGGCGGCAAAAAAAAAAAATTTGAAAAAAAAAAAATTGAAAAAAAAAGTCAAAATTGGATTTTTGTGGATAAAATTGATTAAATTGGGGTTACAATTTATAATTGGGTATAAAGGGTTGTGGGTAATATTGTCATATACATGAATGTTTCCTATATTTATAGTAAATATTAAAGGGATAGGCTTATTGGTGAGTGATATAATCCTTAAACCTAGAATAATAAAGATGATTGATTAGAGATTTATTACAAAACCCCTTTGTATAAAAGGTACTGTCGAAGGCGATTTAAATAGATCTTATCCGTCAATATTTTTCTTATAATATTTGGGATATTTGGAATTGGGTGGAAAATTGTATAAATATCTCTTTAATTTTTTTTCCTGCATATGTTTGATTTATTGTGATTCGGTTTTCATCAATACATTAGATATGGTTCCTTCGACCCTACACTCGGTGAAAAACATCGGGTGGGTCTTCTGCTGCCACGTGTTCTTTTTTTTATTTTTTTAAAACCCCTAAAGGTAAACCCTAGCGGGTAATCTATTATAAAATACAAAAAAGAGACACGTGGCAGCAGAAAACCCATCCAGTGTTTTTCACCAGGTGTAGGGTCGAACAAATCATTAGATACTATGTGGGGGTTTATACAGTTTTCAAAATGAATCATATATTTTGAAAAATTGGCACATTCAAAATTCAAAAACATGAATCGGGAAATGAAAAAAACAATACCAAATTAGTCTTGATTGAAATATTACTGAGTAATAAAACAAATAAATAAAATACATGCAAACGGTATCAATGCAACACTTGGAATAAATTAATTGGATTTGTGAACAATGTATGCAAGAAATACATTAAGAAAAAATATTGGCATAGTTATATAGTTAAATACAAATATTAAAGGGACACATAAAAATGTATATGGAAAAAAAAATTTGTAATACACCAAAAATATTCCATCAATTGAAAGAAAATTTACGCAAAAAAACAACACAAACTCGAATGAAATGAATGAAAAAAGGATAGTGTACGGTACATGAAATGAATGGGGGGTTTATAGAATTTTGCGTAGTATATGTTAATTACGAAAAAAATTTGAATTCAAATTTCAAATAATATAATTATAGACGGAAAAAATATATATATCATAATCAAACCATTACAATCAAGGATGATTAAATCAAATCATACCATGTAATACTCAACTAATCAAATCAAACCGTACGATTAAAACTAATCACGTTTACAAATCTAATTATCTTAAATAGGTAGGGGTTCTTGTGCATAAGTCACTAACACTAATTATACTATCACTGACAGTATATTAACGAAATTGTACTGTCGTTGACAGTACAATTAGAGTCGGCGATAATACATATATTTTTTTGTTTTGCTTTTTTTTTTAATTTTGTTTGATTTGTTAACAAGTCAACGTAATTACTCCATCTGTTCCATAATAACTGTCTCGTTTTAAAAATATTTTTGTTGCATATTATCTGTCACTTTAGATTTCCAATACTGCATTAAATGCATTTTTTCCTATTTTGACTTTATTAATTCAACTGTAATTATTAACTCTCTCTTATCACATCATTAAATAATTAAGGTTATTTTAGTCTTTTTAATATATTTTACCTAAAATCAAGACACACTTATTGAGATTCTTAATACTTGTGCAAAGCCAAAAACGACACTTAATAGGGAACGGAGGGAGTATATTATTGTCGTTGATAGTAAAATAATTGTAAACACAATAATATTATTGTTAACCTCATCAATATTATTATTTTTTTGGGTTTTTTGTTTTGTTTGAGTTGTTGACGGATTAACGTAATAATATTACTATTTACTATTGTAATATCACTGTAAACACATACAATAATATTGTTCGGAATCGGACACATGTACGCAGCGGAAAACAAAAATTTTATGCGAATTAAACGAATTTAAAACACATAAACACATGCCCGATAATTGAAAACAATTAATTGCGTAACTTTGCGCTTCTAGCGAAATTAAAAACAACATACATGCTTAATTACTTAATCGAAATTAAATCAATTAGCATGCTCGCGTTTAAATCAAATAATCATGCTCACAGTAAATAAACAATTTCATGTAGTCACATAAAATCATACAATTATTTTACTAATACGAACATGCATATATTAATTTAAACGTAACCGAATCTAACGACGATGGATTCGAAAGTTTACCTCTTGAAGCGTGAGGTAGGCGCACTAAGCAAAGCTAGATTGCCATGGAAACCAATCCGTGCAATCCGGGGCAGCAGCGGCTAGGCGAGCTATAGTGTCGGGTGTGGCTCACGCGCTGTCTTCAGGCAGCGCGTGGGATTGCGTGCGGCGTCGGCTCGTGTGCTGCTCCTCGATTCTTCGATCTTCGATCTTCCTCCTCTCGGATTTCACCTCGTCTACTTTGATCTAGTACGTAGAACGTGGCACTAGACACGTAATAGTTAGAAAAACGGAAGAATAGAAAAGAGGAAAAAGTTACTAAAAGGATCGGCCAAGGGGAGGCCGATTCCGGCGAGTTGGCGGCGGCGACGGCGACGGCGGTGGTGGCCGCGGGAGAAGATAGACGATCAAGAGAGGGAGCGGCTAGGGTTTAGTTCGTGTGTTATGTTCTATGCAAGACCTATAAATCAAGTATTTATAGTGTCTTGCATAAAATCCCTAACGGGCTTAAGTTGGACCGGGCCCAACAACTTAAGTTCGTTATTCTTTTATTCGCTCGTTTCTCTCAATTCAATGATCGGAAAATTGTAACGATTACATTTTCGTAATCATTATAATGTCCTCGTCATTACGAGTGCCAACTCTCGATTTCCAACTTTCCAAAAGTGGAAACCCTAATTCAGTGCACTTTCTAAATTTGGAAACTTCCCGATTTAGAAAGTCAACTAAGATGTTCGCCTATTCTTTTCCTATTCTTATTCTCATTCATAATTCCAAATTACGAATGTTGGACCCAATCATATTGACTTCCAATCATGCAAAGATAAACCATTTTTACCTTTGACCGTTTATTCAAAGATCTCATGTGCACGAGCAGTGTGACCCTCGATGGTTCAGGTGTAAGCTAGCCGTGGGCCCACAACCCTTTGTGGTAAAAACTCGTCCCTTAGAGTTACGATTAAGATGAAGCTCGTTTCACCTTAATCACCCAACGAATCAAGATTGGCGTCTAGCACCTACGCATCATGATTCCCTAGATACAAATGAAGTGCCTGCAAGAACCTTTTGATATAGTTAGCGTACAGTACGATCCTTTCTATTCATATGTCCCGATTGAACTAGAGGCATTGGTTCATCGAGACCTCTTTATTTGTTCAATGACCGTGCGATCGTTCTAAGTGTTGTAATCGTTACGTGCATGACTTAGAGAATCGAATTCTCTAATCAACACTCAGTCAGCTCTAGCCAGAGACTTAAAGAGATTACAAACTGTAAGAACACACAGGACATCCAAGACTATTCAAGAGATCGAATCCCCGACTACAATGCACAGACCTCCCACTAGATTTCGGACTGCACGAACATGGCCCTTGGGGTGGTCCTCGGTGGAACTCGGGGACAGGTCACGATACAGCTGGTCCTCTAGTGAAGTCACGGTGATGTCTAGGTCATAAGGACTAATGGTGTACAACTATACCATAGATATCTCTACTCGATTATTGGGAACCACTTAGAGATTTCTAGGGTGAGGGAGTTCAGTGAACTCGTCAACTTACGAGCACCCACTTATGCATGCCGATATCACAATACCGTTTACTGATGAGATGCAGTACACATACACTAAGTGCTAGTCTCTTAATGGGAAAGGCCGATATCCTCATTGGTGGCGTAACCCTTCGACTAGGAACACGTTTAACAGTTATAATACTTAGGTAAATATCTCACGATCCTAACGATCAATTACTAGTACTTGTAATAACTGTAAGGACTATATCTATGCTTGTGACAAAGGGACAAAGATATAGAATGCGAAGGTGTTTTATCATTAATAGGAAAAAGGTTCGTTTATTACCGTAAGAAATGTGAAAGACCACAACCACAGTTGGCTTGTTGGTCACCTACTCTAACAAATATTATTGTCAACCACATCATTAATAATTCTTTTGACTTTTTATTATGTTTATATTTGTTGAACGGATAACATATTAATATTACTCTATTACACAATAATAATGACTTTTGTTGGGTTAATATTACTGTGGTAGAGATTAATATAGCAATATTACTGTGTTAATGTAGTATAGTTAATATTATTGTGTTTAACAGTAACATAGTTAATATTACTGTCAACCATAGCAATGTTGTTGTTTAAACGGGGGAAAAGGAAGTTAAAGAAAAAAAAACCGAAAAAGTCAACGCTGAAAACCGGCGAAAAAATCAGAAAGAAAAACTAAAGTCAGCGGCGGCGATGGACATAATTGTACTAAAAAATTGTGTTTTAGGTCAAAATTGAATAATTTGTGAAATTTAGGGTGAAAAGAGGTAAAATTAAATTAAATGATGAAACTGGAGCATATTAAAATGTGAGGGGTTATTTTAGTCTTTTACAAACATCTGAACAATATGTGAATTTCTTTTGTAAAAGATTTTTTTATTTGAACCCCTTTATGAATAAGTGCCTATTAATAGGTTTATTTGTAAAGTACCCAAATAGGTAAGATAAAAAGAATAATTAATATAGAAAAATTCCAACCATTTCAAAAAAATTAGCATAAATGAAATAAGAATTGAAATAAAAATTAAATTAAAAAAACGGATTTGTTATGAAAAGAAAATATAACGAAAAACACACGTGACAATTATTAGGACGCCACATATATGTGCCAAATGTCGATTCCAGTATTTGGCAAATGTAAATCATTTAAGTCATTTGACCAAGGATGGAGCTTAAATTTATATATTATATAGATAGATGAGAGAACTTTCAATTTGATTCACTTGTAAATAGAGATAACTGTAATGCAATCCATTAGGTATTGATTCAAAACCATTTTGTTCATTTTCGTTGCAGTCACGTTCAATTTATTAGTGAATAGCAAGTTTGCTACGTACTACTCCGATATATTAATTGGGTATTTTGAGAAAACCTCATCAAACCTTTTATTATAAAGAGAAAAGTCCAATTCATATTTTATTCTTTCGGATGGACTCATACTCTTTTCACCTTCTTCCTAATCCCAAAATTGTCCTTCCGCTATACTATTCCCACTTCTCTTATCCCATTTATCCTTTCCTTTCCTTTTCTTTACTAAATTAATTTTTGTTTTCTATTTTTTTATTTTATTAATTTTTTTATTAATTCATTTATTTTTTTTTCTTTTTCATTTTTTTCGTTGTCAGGTGTTTTTTTCGTTGTCAGGGGTAGTTGAATAAGGAACCTACTTCTATAATCTTTGTTGAATAATGAAATTAAATAATGAAATTAACTACTAAAAGTAATGAAAACAACCTTAATGACGTCATTGAAACCCAACACCATTAAAAAAATAACAAAAAAACAAAATCAACTATTTTTTTACAAAACAACACAAATATACAATAATTGTAATTGATTTCATACAAATCAGATGACGGATTGACAATGGCAGAACTAAAACGCACGACCGTTGTGCCCCCAAGTCCAACTACCAGGTCGAAATAAGGAATTAATAAACACCAATCCAAAAATGAATAAAAAAGTGGTCGATTAACCTTATTCGACTACGTTTTAGTAGTCGATTAAACCTTAATCGACTACTGAAACGTAGTCGATTAACCTACACAGATTTCCTCCGTCCGCGCCGTCCTCTGCGCGATCTATCCAAAAAAAACCCTGCGCGGTCTACCCATAAAAACCCTAGATCTGCTCACAATCGTCACCACACCGTCGTCACACCACTCCATCACACCCCCACACCATCAACGATGTACACCGCGGGAAGTGGGGTGATATGATCCACACAAGCTCAGAGATGAAGAATTGGAAGAAGCGCAAGCGTACGAGTTTTAAGAGGCTATTCGAGTTTTTCTTGGAGAAGAAAGGCTGAAATCAAATGTTTGAGATGTCTATGGTTTGGAATTGGAAGAAAAGAAAAAGAATAATTCGTTGGACAAGTCGAATTTCATGAATCCCGAAAGTTTCGTATGATTCTGGCAAAGTTTACCATTCGGGCTATAACTCTCTCATATGACGTCCAATTCAGATGTTTCAAATTGCTACGGAACGCCAACGGGAATTTCTACAACTTTCGTGTTTTGAGCGGAGAGAGATTCGAAGTGTAACAGTGTCGTAATTGAGCATGAAGTTCATGCACGTGCACAGCCAATTGTCTACGCGAGTTTAGAAGAGTGATCGAGAAGTCGACTTGAAGATCAAGTTATCTAATTTAATTATGCACGTTTTTAATTTATGTTTTATTATGTTTTTATTATTTTAGAGTCTTTTATGGTTAGGATTTGCTTATTTATTTATTTTCTTATTATAGTTTAGGTAGAAGTCATTTTCCTTGTGAAGAAATGAGTCTTTTTAGATCTTATAAATAGGTTGCCAATTTGGCCTATTTTAATGGACGAATTTTTAATAAAGTTATGAGATTATTCTCTTTGGTTCTTTAAGAACTCTTCGAACATATCGGTGGATTCCGTTTGTTCACCCCGACTTATCAATCGATCATTCACAATCGATTGTGGCGTCTTCACATAGCAAGGTTCTTGCCTCTTTATAGGCAACGGGTCGCAGTTCCACCCCTTTGAATCTTTGTTGTTGGATGTTTTCGATCTTGCTTCCGCGTAACAAATTCTACGAGGTTCGTTCGTATCATGGGGCCTAGGCAAAGAAGAGTCGAGAGCTTGGTTAAAAAAGGGTCCAGGCTTTGAGAGAGAGGAGATAAGCAACGTGGGTTTCGGCGAAGGCGAAACACTGTCGTACGGCTTCGTCGAGAAAAGAGCAGCGGTCGCATAGAGCGACGACGTGTAAGTTGTCGAGCTTGGAGGTGGCGCAACCCATCGGAGTTCGACCGAGTACCGTAGAAAAAAAAAAGGGAGAGAGAAGAGAACTAGAAGAAAGCAAAGGAAAAAAAGAGAAGAGAAATGAAAAATGAAAAATAAAATTAGGATTCTAAAAGGGTATAATGTACAATTTAAATTTGTGAGGAGGGTTGTTTTAAAGATAGAAGAGATTTTCTCAAATTATTATTTAGAGGGGGTCGCCTCACATGATTTTCCCAAATGAGGGGTGCTACTAATTTTCCCTATATTAATTGTGGTTAAAAATATATAATTAATAGAAATAAGCCTTGAGAAAGTAGGTTTATCTCAAAGGAAAAGTTGAAACACAAAAATATGTTATTTGTTACAAGAGTATTCAGCTGGAAAAATAATGTAGGGAAGATGAAGCAGACAACTTTGTGAACTTGGCAACAAAAAGACCACTAGTTGATGAAGTCTGCGGATCAAATCGGAGAGTCATCGGTATTCTTGCTTGCCTACAAGGCCATTTCTCTGCACCTTCTATCTCCACCAACTCTGCAATTATTCATTTGCACAATCATATGATATTTATTTTACTTCACGACCGACCTGTAATGCCCGGGTTTTCTATACCCGGGCTTTTGGCACGTCATCCAATGACTAATTTGTAAAAGCATAGGAAAACATACCAGCTGTTGGTTGTTGTGAAAGGAACTTTTCTACCACATCTTCATTCTGAGCAACCGTCAAACTGTTGATAACAAGACGAATATAGATAAAATACAAATAACAGTAACTTAAATGAAACCACCGGCTTTGTTAATTTCAGATAGAGATACCTGCAGGTGCTATAGACAAGACAACCACCGGCTTTGAGCAGTCGGAATCCATTCGTTAGCAATTTTAACTGAAACAGTGAAATTAACCTTTTCTTCACTGAATGAAACACACAAAATTTAGGAACTAGTCCAAGAAAAGAAAAATCGGAGTAACGGCTTTATCAACTGATTTTTTTTTTCGGGAATAATCAGAATGATTAACATGGACAAACAGGATGCGATCTGTTAGGCGTCCTAAGTTCGAACAATTTTAATTTTTTTTTTACCTCGATATAATATTTATGTATGTCTCAAACAAATCGTACTCCAGAATTTCACGGAAAGGATAAATGAAGGTATACTAGTATTGGTAAGTTACCAGAATCATACATCATCTTCTAGAAAGAAACAATTCGTCCAAGTTAAAATGTATGTGTACCTGAAGAACAGTCAAGTCATCAGTCCTATAGGCATCAAGTACACGGCGTGAAAGTGTTGTCCAACCCCATTGTTCAAACTTCTGAATGTGTTTAATTGAACCATCGTGCGTGCATTCTGCATCCACAAGCACCTGAACTCAAACTTCAATCACTCCGTATAATTTTACCACAAACTACAATAAATACTTTGCAAGGAAAAAGAAAAAAAAGAAAAGCAAACCATAAATAAAGAGGGACACATGAAAGTTCGATGTACCTTGTCGTAACCAAATTGCAAAACGTCAATATCTTCAAAGTGTCCGTACACATCATCTTTACTTAGACCAACGACCCCAGAATGACGCCCGTAGAATATAAGTTCTGGATCTTTAATTTCTGACTCCATTTCCCTAGCTTTTGCCATCCTCTTGCGTTCTTTCCATGGTCTTCGTGGGGTCCACTCATTGTATATCTCGATTTTTTCTTCAACTTCGGTATCATTGCCTGCTGAACAATGATTTTTCTATCATAATACAGGCAAGACAATATATGACCACGAAGTAGAAGCAAGTAAATGAATTATCTTGGAGATGCATTACATGATTTAGAGCTTGACTGAAGCCTTAGTGGCATAAGAGAAAATGTAGTCCCATCGGCAACAAAAAGACGACAACGGTCACCGAGAGAATATTTCTGCACCAAAGTTCTAGAAGCTGCTAACCTATGTCTAGCAATATCGACACCTGTGGCAGAACCTGACGAACCAAGAAGGTCCAGTATCATACAAAGTTTAGCACCTGCAAAACACATGAACCGATAAAATTAATTTATAGAGATTATACACATACATGCACACACACACACCACACACACACACACACACATATGTATATATATATATATATATATATATATATATATATATATATATATATATATATATATATATATATATATATATATATATATATATCTATATATCTATATATATCCCTATCTCTATCTATCTCTATATATATCTATATATATATATATATATATATATATATATATATATATATATATATATATATATATATATATATATATATACACATATACATATATATATATATATATATATATATATATATATATATATATATCGGCATGAAGAAGCACAAACCAGGAGCTGTACAGAGGTCAAGTACATGATCTCCGGGTGAAATATTCAAAGCTGAAACAGCAGCACCCGAAGCTGCGTCTATGCCATAGATCTACACGATGAAATCAAGTTAAATAGCAAAATAAATATAAATAAATAAAACCTTTTGGAAAACATATTTGTCTTGTTTAAAAAAAAAAAAAACGACAGGGTGAAACAAACACCAGATTTAACTGTAGCTTATGCTAAGTTTGGATCAAGATTTTTAGCAACGAATACGAAAAATGGTTCTTTGTTCTTTACATTTATTTATCTTGCTCCATTTTTTTTTCAATTTCATTGCTCAAATTCAAAATACAAACAATGTCTTAGGAAAACTGCTATTGACGCCAACATCTATGCTGTTAGGTCAAACAACAAAAACCCGACATGCATTTATTCGAACTACAAAGAATTTCATTTGTCACCTTTCCATCGCGATACGCCTGTGTGCTCGCAATTCGAACGTCGGGGGGAAGATAATAGAAGTGGGGCAGCCAACACAACTCTTTAAGCTTAAATTCAATCTCAGCTTCAATTTCTGCAACCTGGGTTTCACTTTCACATCCTGGTTTTAACCTTACAATAAAATTGCCAAAACAATAAATATATCACAATCTTTTCACATAAAATTGAATTAATCATTCCTAATATAAAAAATAACTAAAACAATAACTCCATTACAACATCAGAAAAAATTAACAGGGCGGATAAAATTTTGCAGCTATCTGATTTATCACCCAAAATCAAATAGGGAAACGCGAGCGCACACACACACACACACACACAAAGTTAATAAGATGATTGGAAAGAAAGTATACCTAATATAACGAGGTGTGGAGTGAGAGGCAATATAAATAGAAGGATCCAAACCGTTTTGATTGAGAAAATCGAGAAAGGCTTCTGGAAGTTGTAATTTCGACACAGATGCCACCAACTCCTCGTCCATGGCTCGAATTACCGAAACTTCGAAGGCTAAATGCCCATCGATTTTAATGGAGGATGGGACTGGTTATCCGTCGAGTTGGAACGCTGCAGCGGCGGACGGGAGGCGGCGGTATGGGAGGTTACAAATATTTAAACAAAATTAAATATTGTTCCAGAATACCCATAAGCTTACATTTCTAATAGAGTTAAATGCAAAAACTCCCCCTGTGTTAATCCTAAAGACCAAAAAACCCCCTGGGATAAAAAAAGTGACAAAAGCCCCCTGTAATCAATAATCAAAGCCACATACCCCTAATCTTTGTGCGTGTCATTCACTCGCTGTGTGTGCGATTACTTGTGCGATTTTTGTACATTTTGTGCGTGAAAAGACAAAATTACCCCTCTGAATCAACACTCA
This sequence comes from Erythranthe guttata, assembly GCF_000504015.1. The sequence goes on from NW_012193676.1 coordinate 513,430, forward strand.
TGAAACAATTAAACTACTCATGAATTTTTAATAATATTTAAATTTAAACAAATAAAATGAAAAAATATAAATTATATTTAATCATATTAAAAAAGAAAAAAAAAATGGCATACAAATATGAATTTTTAATAATATTTAAATTTAAACAAATAAAATGAAAAATATATAAATTATGTTTAAACATATTCAGATAGAAGAAGAACAATGAAAATGGCGTAAAAAGCCACCCATCGTCTTCTTCCCAACCCAATCATGCCCCACCCCCACCCATCTCCCCTTCTGTCAAGGCCGTCGGTTCGCTGGAAATCTCAAACAATAACCACGACAATAGCAAACCCGGAATGCATAAGTGGAGGTAAACTTCGGTTTTGGGGAAACCGAAGAAATGGGTGGAGAAATCTGGAATTAAGTGAGTGTTTTGTTTAGGAGAGAATAAGATTTATTGTTGCGGGACGACGTGTAATGGTGTTGAAATTGTGGATCATGATTTTGAATTTTTCTTTTTATTGGAATAATTTTGTAAGAAATTTTGAGTTGAGAGGAAATTTGTTGTTGTTAGGGGTTGAGAAGCTTGGTTGCCGGAGAGAGGTTTCAGCCCATGAATGGAGCCGGTGACGACAGTGGTGGGGTGGGGTGAGTGAGGTGAGCAGAGAATTAAAAAATAAAGTGTGTGTTTTTGTGTGTGTGTGTGTTTTTTTTTTTGATTTGGGGAAGAGGGTATAATTGAAAGTATTAGGGACTGAATTGAAAATTTTAACAACTTCATTTGGGTCATAAAATTTTTGTGGTTGGACAGAGTTATCCGAGGGTTTATTCGTCTTTTCACGAGCGGTCAACAAATAAAAATAAAATGGGTCGAGTATGCTTGTTTGAACACTTCTCAGGGGGGTCTTTGTCACTTTTTTTATCCCGGGGGGTTTTTTGGTCTTTTGAATTAACACAGGGGGTGTATTTGCATTTAACTCATTTCTAATATTTACACTTAAAAGGGGAAATATGCAATAACCCTCAAATTAAAATTATATTGAATTAAACTCAATTGATTTTAAAGATTTTTGTCAACATTTCAAATCTTATTTTTAATTAGTAGACCTCTCAAGGCTTGTGAATTGACGTAATTACCCTTAATGAAGCAGTTACATACATGTTCTCTCTTTCCATTTATTAATTTCCCCTCTTTTTTTTCTTTGTTACTGTCGCCGCTCGTCCACCACCACCTCTAATGTCTATTGGTGAAATCAATCCCTCTTCGCGACGGTGGAGTCCACACATAAATCTCACCTTCGTCATCCATTCGTTCAAAGTTTTGTTTGTGTGGGCTTAGATCCTCGATTTCAAATTCGAATAGAGAGAATTACTATCCTCTTGCGCACTAGGGTTTTCTTTGCGACTAAATGATGAAATGGTGATGTCAATTCGTATTCAGATTTATTTTGGCAATTGGAAGTTAAATGCTAGTTTTTTTCTCTCCTCTCGATCTATTGCGACATCGGTGACGGGAATCCGATGGTGGTGGTTGAAGAAGCGATGCAAATCGACAAGCAGTGGTGAAGCGACGACGGTGCGAGGGGCGATGGAGGATGGTGGGGCTGCGATATTTAGATCTAAACGGGCAACCGCTATTGTTGAGTACTTTGCACTACCGTCGCCGCCGAGTTCTAAGGTTAAAGTTGTTAGAGTAGGTGACCAACAAGCCAACTTGTGGCTGTGGTCTTTCCATTTATTCTTGTAATAAATAATTATTTTTTGTATTAATGATAAAAACACACCTTGGCATTCTATATCTTTGTCCCTTTGTCTCAAACATAGATATAGTCTTTACAGTTATTACAAGTACTAGTAATAGATCTTTAAGATCGTGAGATATTTACTTTTGTATTATAACTGTTAAACTGTTCCTAGTCGAAGGGTTACGCCACCAATGAGGATATCGACATTTCCCATTAAGAGACTAGCACTTAGTGTATGTCTACTGCATCTCATCAGTAAACGGTATTGTGATATCGGCATGCATAAGTGGGTGCTCGTAAGTTGACGAGTTCACTGAACTCCCTCACCCTAGAAATCTCTAAGTGGTTCTCAATAATCGAGTAGAGATATCTATGGTATAGTTGTACACCATTAGTCCTTATGACCTAGACATCACCGTGACTTCACTAGAGGAACAGCTGTATCGTGACCTGTCCCTAAGTCCCACCGATGACCGCACCAAGGGCCAGTGTTCGTGTAGTCTGAAATCTAGTGGGAGGTCTGTGCATTGTAGTCGGGGATTCGATCGCTAGAATAGTCTTGGATGTCCTGTGTGTTCTCATAGTTTGTAATCTCTAAGTCTCTGGCCAGAGCTGACTAAGTGATGATTAGATAATTCGATTCTCTAAGTCATGCACGTACCGATTACAATACTTAGAACGATCGCACAGTCATTGAACTACTAAGAAGGTCTCGATGAACCAATGTCTCTAGTTCAATCGGGACATATGAATCGAAGGGATCGTACCGTACGTTAACAATATCAAAAGGTTCTTGCAGGTACTTCATTTGTATATAGGGAATCATGACGCGTAGTTGCTAGACGTCAATCTTGATTCGTTGGGTGATTAAGGTAAAACGAGCTTCACCTTAATCGTAACTCTAAGGGACGAGTTTTGACCACAAAAGGTTGTGGACCCACGGCTAGCTTACACCTGAACCATCGAGGGTCACACTGCTCGTGCACTCGAGATCTTTGAATAAACGGTCAGAGATAAAAATATTTTATCTTTGCATGATTGGAAGTCAATATGATTGAGTCCAACATTCGTAATTTGGAATTATGAATGAGGATAAGAAAAAGGGAAATAATAGGCGAACATCTTAGTGAGTTTTCTAAATCGGGAAGTTTCCAAATTTAGAAAGTGCGGTGAATTAGGGTTTCCACTTTTAGAAAGTTGGAAATCGAGAATTGACACTCGTAATAATGAGGACATTATAATGATTCTGAAAATGTAATCGTGACATTTTCCGGTCATTGAATTGAGAGAAACGAGCGAGTAAAGAACTAACGAACTTAAGTTGTTGGGTCCGGTCCAACTTAAGCCCGTTAGGGCTTTTATACAAGACACTATAAATACATGATTTATAGGTCTTGCACAAACACACAACACATCTACAAACCCAAGCCGCTCGTCTCTCTCTCTCGGTCGATCTCACCCACGGCCACCGCCGCCGTCGCCGCCGGAATCGGCCCCTCTTTGGCCGATTGTCTTGGTAGTTCTTTTCTTCTTTTCCTTTCTTCCGTATATTCTAACTTTTGCGTGTCTAGTGCCATGTAATTAGAAGATTGAAGTATACGAGGTGAAATTCGAAAAGAGGAAGATCGAAGATTCGAAGAACCGAGGAGCAGCCCCGATCCGACGACGCACGCGCTCCCATGCGCCGCCCGAAGACAGCGCGTGATCCACACGTGCCGCCGCCGCCGCTGCTTCGCCTTTGCCCCTCCCCGACTGCACGGATTGGTTTATGTGGCAGTCTTGCTTCGATTCGTGCGCCAACCTCACGCTTCAAGAGGTAATTCTCGAATCAGGTATTCGTTAGGTTTTTAATTTAATTAGATTAAATTATCCATGTTCGTAGTATGTTTCGTGAATTAATATGTATTTTGTGTTTATATGAAATTCATGATTTACTGCAAGCATGTTAGATGATTTACTGCGAGCATGCTAATTGATTTACTGTCGATTAAATTAGTTCGCTTGATTGTCGTTTTTTAATTTTCGCTGGAAGCGCAAAAGTACGCAATTAATTGTTTAATAAATATCGGGCATGTGATTATGTGATTTAAATTCGTTTAATTCGCATAAAAAAAAATTTTGCGTACACGTGTGCGATCCCCAACAAAAGTATCCTTCTCTCTATTCCTCTATCTCCTCTCAATCTCTCAGTTTGTTATCTGATGGGGCAACCTTTGTTTGGGTCGATGATGTTGAAGAAGATGGGCAAATAATAGTCCAATTGAAGAGAATCAGCTATGTACTCATATATAGTCATACGTAATCGTGCATATTCGTATATAATATTTGCATATTTTTTTCTACTGTATTGTCATGCAAATGTTGTTTCTTTGAAGAATTGATACATGTGATGTTTTGGATCTATTTGTGTGGCTACAAGTTGACTTGTAGTAACAAGATTCAAATTTTGATTTTTTCTGTGGATGTTGATTGGTTTTTTTTTTTTTTTTTCCGTAAATAATAGGCGATATTCGTGTTTTTATATAATTTGGTAAATATGATGTATTACACTATATAATCGTGATTTTACAGTTCAAAATGTAAGAACAATAATACAAAGCAAGAATATGACTATAGGCAAATATAGTCATACTCAGTTGTAGTCGAATACGTCATATTCGACTATAGTCATATTCAACATAGTAAACTTATCTCTTATCGAGATAAATAAAAAAGCATAAAAAAAAACTAAATGTAATATAAATAATGATAAATGTTGACTTGTGTAAGGGATGAGTACTTTTTGTAAAAAAAAAAAAAGTTAGTGGTGTTGCAAATGATGAATTTATGGGTGGATTTAGTTCTATTACTTAGCCATTTAGAGGGTTGTTGCTAATGACCCTGTAGTTAAATAGGTCAGACTTGCAACATTCAAAATGTTAGGGATGACAATTTGACGCGACCCATTGGGTATCTGTCTCGTCCCGCACATGAAAAAATGTGGGACATGTTTGGGGATTAATACAAAATTTAAACTAGATACGAGGCGGGAAGGGTATTGCTATATATAACCGCGTCGAATCCCCGTCTCGTAACACCACCTCGTAATTATAATTTATTTTATTTTAATATATATGTTTAATAGTACTATTATTTTGAATTGATTTTTCATTTTATCTTATTTTCACTAAATTTGATATAATTTTTATTATTTTAATCTCGAAAATATGATTTTTATTTTCAATATATGTTTTTTTATTTTTTTTCTGAATTTATCAATTTTCGAACACGAGAACATTGCAATGTGCAAATTGAAAGCATAGTTCAAATGGGAATTGGAAAAGTGATAATGTGGAAAAATAAGAAGATATAACGAAAATCATTCAAACTATAATAAAATTATGAAAATGTCAAATCTACAAGGGGCCACAACAATATTTTAATATTTGTTGTTTCATCAACCAAATCAAAATAACAGATTTTTTTTTATTAAATTAAATTGTTGCCACTAATAAAGGTTAATCCTTGCACCTTCAAAATGGAGCGTTTTCGCACCTTGCACACTTGAAAAACAACTTACAACCTCGAAACAAGTTGAGGTATATCCATGTAGGCTAAATATATTACATTTAAATGTATATGTTGATTGTATACAAACTAGAAAAATAATTAAATACCGATATTGCATTTATAATCTTGACTTATTATTATAAACGCAAAATAAAAAATTCTACCAACAATTTTTTTTCTTAATCATTGTCTTTTAATTAAAACGTAATGGATTTGGGCTCTATTTCAGATAGGATTTAAAATTGAATGATAATATAAATGGACTTAAAATATAGGTCCCTGATGAGAAAACTTATTACAACTAAGTATCAAGTCCAACTAAACATTTGTTTCACTTTCTTTATAAAATTCATTCCAAAAATAGCCCTACACTCACAAATTCATAATCTAAAGTAAAATTCAACTTGCTTTATCATTTTTTAGTCTGCATTCAATATTTTCATTTTTCCATCTAACATTTTTTTTTCTCTTTTTTTTTTATACAAAGACCACGCTTGTCTTTCTGTTTTTTTCCTTTTCTTCCTTTTAGCTTTTTTTTATAATTTTATAAAAAAACATTATTTTTTACATAATATTGAAGAAAAAAATACGTTTTTCTTTTTTTAATTCAATTTACATATTTTTTTAAATTTTGTTTTTTTATTTTATCTGTTGTCAATATTGTAGTAGTAGGCTATGGTATACTACAGTGTACTATGATATACTACCGTGTACTATGGTCTACTACTTGTATTTCGAAACCCTAGCAGGCAACAACACCCAATTCTCGCCAACCCTAGCAGTCAATGCAATACCTGTCAAATCTTAGCCGCCAACAGGCACAACCACCGCAACTGTAATCACCTACCGATTTTGGAGAAACCTAGATTTGCCAGTTTGAATCCAAATAAAAAAAATCTCTTAAAGATCAAGAAAATCAGATGTAAATGATTAAAAATATGCTTTCAATAAAATCAGCACCATAACCACAGTCGATGTCGCCGCCTCTACCACCACAACCCCCTGCCACCACCTCAACCACCACAGCCCCTCGCCACCGCCTTGTCCACCATAGCCCCCTGCTACCGCCTCGACCACCACAGCCCCCCGCCACCGCCTCGTCCACCACTCCCTTCGCCTCTCCCGCGCATGCTCCATCCGCCAACTTCGTGCTACTACTGAAGAAAGCGTGGCTTCTTGTCATTCTTCCACAAAGATCTCGGCTTCTGTTCTGATGTTCTCTCCACTGGTTGTACGAACATGGCTTCTTGTCATCATCAATGGTTGGCGTGGATAAACAGGAAAGCCTTGCTCTGGATACCAAATGTTATGAATCCTTCTCAACACAAAACATAAACTCTCACAAGACAAAAGATTAGGTGAAGGCAGTATAATATTAATAGAAAAAATAGGGTTTTCCTCAATATACAACGGATAAAAGATAACTCCAGCTACTCTACCTTACCTAACCTAACATTAATCTGAATAAAAAAACATAAGAAGAAAGCAAGAGTTGGTCTGCCCTTTTATAGGAAACAAGGGGACAACAACTGAAGATAGTAGGTGCACTGGTGCATGCAAAACGCATGAGTTCATGCAGAGTCAGCACCAAAACGACGGCGTTTACTAAACCCGAAATAAAAGAAAAATCGTGTTTTAAAGAAACGGCGATAACACTTCTTCAAGTTGGAACGACGTCGTACGGCATTGTTCAAAAAGCGGTTAAGTTCGTTACACCAGGTATCGATTAAGTCCCTCCGAAGCACCACGTACTGCACGACGGTGTCCGCCGCCGAGATCTCCGTCCCTTTGCCGGTGCTGGCTGAGTCCGCGGTTGCTTTCGCAGCGGCTGACAATTCCATTTGGGCTGCAGCGCGCGGAAAGACGGTGGTGCTGCCTCGATCGATTCTAGTGGGCCGGGTCCGTAAATGCAGGTTTTTTGTTAGAGGACAACTAGGGATGAGAATGGAAGCCATTTTACAAAGTCCGGTGGATTTTGCAACCAATTATTTACGGATTTTACAATAAATTATTTAATTCCCAAATTGGAAATTTCTAATTTCGATTTTTTCGATTTCTTTTAATATGACATCATATTAAAAAAATCCATTATGCTATATAAATTTGGTAAAAAAGTTAAAAAACATTTGAAATGTGATTTTAATTTTGGGATGTGGTGATTAATCTATTTCTTGCCCATTCATCATTTCATTAATGTAGAATACTTTCAATTCTATTTTCTTTATATATATATATATATTTATTTATTTATTTGAAAGTGCTCTATTAATTTTTGCTACTGTGTAATTATGTCAATACATTTTTATTTACCTTCTAATAAACAGTGAAATGATTTACCTTTGCAAATACATATATATAATATAATATAACAACTTATATAAGAAAAGTGAAAACAAAATATGTACTTATCTATAAAGTATAAACTCCACTCAATTCAACTCATTCCATTACTTTCAAACATGATTTGACTGCTACACGAAAACAATGTCTCATACTTCGTTCCAAATTCTTCTCTCAAGATACATTTCTCTATGACTCGACTGCTACACGAAAACAATGTCTCGTATTTCGTTCCAAATTCTTCTCTCCAAAAACTACACATCCCTTACTATATTATAGCGGCATAATTTTACAACTGAAATTCTACGCACAAAGATAAAAAAAATTCTCAAAATATAAACAAACATTAACTCCAACCCTGGCGCTTGCAGACATAAATATTTTCTCTCTCTACAAAGTCTAGGAGGCCGGAGAAACTAAAAGGGGTATCACTAAATTCCCCTCCCCTATACATTTTATCTTCTCTTCTATTCGACAACTCACGAAATCTCCTCTCTACTCAACGCCGTTGTCGTTATTATTCGCGCCGATATATAAAGGGGGGAGGTAGGGATGGAAGGAGCACGAGTAACGGAGTACAGCTGGCACCTCGTAAGACCCGAGATCCAGCTACATCCCCAAATCTTTCGCGTCCTCCAGCCCACATGCAGATAAGTTACCAAGCGGTATATCTTAATCGTAATGGATCCATAGTACCCTCCTACAACAAAAAACAAGAAAATTCAAATCAGTAATCGGAAACATGTAACATTGATGAAAACTTTAATTTTTTTTTTGTAACGAGGGAAAACTAAAATTAAGGAAGTTTGTAGAGATTTACAGGATTGAACTGAAGGTGGTGATTCCTGTTAGTATAGCTTGCCCAAGGCAAAATAGATCGGGTGCATGGAACAGATCTAGGATCTGTGCACCCGACGGTGATTTCTTGCTCGTTTTCCATTCGTGTGACGAAATCAACTTTCCATCTTTACCCCTGCAAAACAAGGAAATTTCAAGAAAATCCAATCAGAATTGGAGCAGATCAATTGTGAAATTCCTTAATTTTATAACAAACAAAAAAATTACTACGAAAATAACTGAAGAGTTTGGTTCCAGACCTTCAAACAATCATCGGCAACCAAGAAAAAATGCCAACGAATCGAAATAAAACTTCCAACGAAAGAAAATTACTAGCAGAGAAAAGAGAAGCAGATCCCTCTATTAGAAGAACTCTTGTTTGTGTGGAGAATGAAGGCTGTTCTAGGCCGGTTTTTATAGGCGTTTGATACAGGACAGCTGTCAAATCCAGCGCATGCAGTCCACCGACCGTCCGACGCGTAGGGGTGCCGACGTGTCATGCGTTGATTAGGACAGCTGTCAAATCCAGCGCATGCAGTCCACCAACCACCCGACACGCACGGGTGCCTACGTGTCACGCATTGATTGGGACAGCTGGATCAGCCAGCGCATGCGCTCCACAAACTGCCCGACGCGTAGCTCACCTACGTGTCGTGCGTCAATTGGCGCAAAAATGGGACAGCTGTATCGGCCAGCGCATGTGCTCCACAAACTGCCCGACGCGTAGCTCGCCTACGTGTCGTGCGTCTATTGGCGCAAAAATGAGACAGCTGTCCTTACCAGGCCTTGACAGTATCGAAAATTTAAATCCAACAAAAAGTAACGGATATGCCTGAATTTATTACGCAAGGCACGATTATCGCACAGTCTAACAACTATTTTTACGCTCCTTGGCTACCTTTCCACACCTAACATTACCTTTCCACTCTTCGGTGTACCGAAATCACCCTCGGCACACAGAAATTAGAAATTCTAGGTTATCGACACTCCAATACGAATACCTCAACATTGACTTTCAAGAAAAATTAAAAAGCCAATTGATTTTAAATGTTTATAAAGTAAAGCATTACGAGGGCATGGACTATCGTTTTTGTTGTTTTCATAAATTATAGCCAATGGATACGGTTACGAACTTTTAATGCATCGGCACATATTAGGCATTCGTAGCATTAAGTCTTCAGAGAAAACTATAGAGTGGATATCCATTAGCCTACATGCTAACAAAAAAAAAAACAAATTCTAAATTCTAAAAACGACCACATATAATTTACTAACATATATGAAAATAACTCCGATAAGTCTCCATCTTATTATAATACACGTTCGCATTTCCGACCACATTAATCAATAGTTATTAAGCCATTTCATCATACTCAATGGGTAATAATATACGAAGAACGATGATATTCAGCCGAATTCATTGCACGGAGTATTATATTTAGTATTAATCAACTTTCACTAGCAACTAATCAATCAATAGTCAGTTAATCTCATCGAAGATATGCCAATATCATCGAAATATGTATTCGACCAAGTCTTTCAAATTAAAGCTATAGCTAGCGAGCTAGCACACATTGAGCCAATCGACGAGCTCCAGACAAGCTCTCCGAATATGGCGGCGCCACTGGATGACGAGGATTTCTACTCCGGTTGCGCTCCATAGACGGTGGCCAGTGGCCACTCGAGCGATCATAAGGAATATTGTGACTGAGTATTTCTGCATTGTGTGGGCATTTTGGTCTTTTTACTCGTTTTCTTTTTTTTCTTAATTTTAATTTTCAGTTTTTATGAATTATTTTAAAATTAATTAAAAAATCCAATATTAATCATCAAAATTCAAACACATTACATTTGTATTTTGGTACCATGAATCTAGAAATATATTTAACTGTTGCCTCATGGGTGTAGCTCAACTGGTTCCGGAGGTGGTAAGTTGGTGCAAGAAATATATTTAACTTTCCCAATTTAATAATTTATATTCTTTACAAAAAAGTATATATATATATATATACAAATACAACTCTTCCAATTCATTAATCTTAGATAAACATATAATATTTTTCAAGTACCAACTCCAATAAAAAAAAAAAAAAAATCATGTACACTTCTACGTATTGAATACGAATTTTACACGACAATATATCACCAAATATAGCATTTACAAAACCGAAATACTCGTACGACTAATTTCCAAATAAACACGAGCACTACTTCTCCTGCAAAATTTACCAATTTTATCTTCTCTTCTATTCAACATCGAAAATTTAAAAAAAAAATCGAGCAAAACGATTAACGGCATTCTAGGGAAGCCGTACGTAATACGTTTCCTCCTTCTGCCCAATCTTGTCTGGATGGTGCTGCTATTGTATTCTTCCATCTCCAAACCAAGAGACCAGGGACATTTTCGTCAATTCCATTTCCGATGATTAACGGAGGATTAAGCAAGCCCTCCATTAACTGTTATCGACCGAAGCATTTCCATGATAGAAATGCTCCGCGTAAAGTCATTGTTTCGAGAGTATTCAAGGAGCACCCCCGCCACGTCATCTAGATAGCTCTCTCCATCGCTCGATGGACGAGTATCTAGATTCCATGCGATGGCCCTCCACGTCATCATGCTGATGTCATCGTTGCCGTACTCCCACCGGATGTATCCGAGATACTCCGGTGGTGATACGAAGGTTGAATATTCGGGTTTTTTTCTCTTTTTCTTTAGAGTGGCTAGCAGTTGTAGCCTTCGTCGTTGACTTGGTCAAATGTCTCCGTAAACGGGCATTCCAATTTGTGGACTCTTGAGAATCGGAATTCTCGATCGACATGTGAAGAATTTTGTTCTTTTTTTTCCTGCCAGAAGAAACTGAAATAAAAGCATTTTAGATGCACTAATATTTATTTTCATGACCACTATATTCTATTAAATATGACAATAATAACAAAAAAAAAAAAAAAAAAAAGAATAAAACTTGGCTAAAATCGTGTATATCTACAAAAACGAAGCATTTCGACGGATGAATGATTTTTTCTAAAGTCAATATAATTATTTTATAGCATACATTATATTTAAAGTATATCATATAAATACGTAATAATACTAATATTACAAATATACTTTTTAGAAGAAAAAAAAAACACAATTTTTAAAAAAAAAATCGAAAATTAAATCAGATCTGAGATCGAAATTTCGGAAATCAAATGAAAAAATCTTTTCAAAAAAAGAAATTTCCGAATCGAAATCGTGCATAACTAGGGAATCTTGTTTCGATTTCCATCCATGGTTGTCCCCTTTTAAGATCTATAAATTAATGAATTTTGAAGGTAAAACCTTGCATAAAACAATAAAACAATGAAAGAAAAATATTGATGAATTTGGTTACCTATAAACAATCATCGGTAACCGAGAAAACTGCTCATGAATCAAAATAAAATTTCCCACATGAGAAATTTACAAGCAGAAAACATGAGCAGATCTCTCTATAAGAACTCTTGTGTTGTGTGTGGAGAATGAAGCAACATAGGCCGGTATTTATAGGGATTTCATACAGGACAACTGGCGAATACAGCTCATGCGCCAATGAAAGGCGGACATGTATTTCACCTACGCGTCACGCATCGGCTGGTGCGTGGTGCAAAAATGACGCCATTTGTCATAGTCAGCCTCGATGGTATCGGCTATGGATAGCTATGATATTAATTTCGATGCAAAAAATGATAGTGCAAAATTATGAGAGATGGCACAAACTGCTCGTGCATTGATTTGTGCATCAAATATGTGTCGTGTATTGATTGGTGCAAAATTTTAAAATTAGGAAAGTTGTCCTAGCCGACCACAACAGTATCGAGCATCGATAACTACGAAATTAAGTCTAACAAAAGAATAAATACGCACGAAAAACCCAGAGTATTCCTATAATTCATAGTGCATGGCACGTGCATTGCAGTAACTAATAGCTCTAAAATAGCCTCATGAACTATCCTTTTTTGCTTTCATAAATTACAGCCAGAGCATAATTGATGTGATTTTTTTAATGCATCACCACACATACTAGACATTCATTTCACAATAAATAATAAAGATGTTTAGCCAACAAAAAAATAAAAAAACCGCTCAACACGTACCTCGCCTATGTGTCGTGCATTGATTGGTGGAAAATTAGGACAGTTGTGTTAGCCAACGCACGTACACATAAACCGCTCGACGCTTACTTTACCTATGTATCACGTAAACACAAACCGCTCGACGCGTACCTTACCTATATATCGTGCATTGATGAGTTTGTTTAGCTATAAACAATCATCGGTAATTGAGAAAACTGCTCATAAATCAAAATAAAACTTCTCACAAGAGAAATTTTCAAGCAGAAAACATGAGCAGATCTCTCTATGGCTCTATTATAAGTACTCTTGTGTTGTGTCTGGAGAATGAAGGCAACATAGGCCGGTATTTATAGGGGTTTCATACAGGACAGCTGGCGAATACAACTCATGCACCACACAAAGGCGGACACGTATTTCACCTACGCGTCACGCATCGCTTGCGCGTGGTGCAAAAATGACGCCATTTGTCATTGTCAGCATCGATGGTATCGACAATGGATAGCTATGAAATTAATTCCAATGAAAAAAAAGATAGTGCAAAATTAAGACAGTTGGCACAAATTGCTCGTGCATTGATTTGTGCATCAACTATGTGTCGTGTATTGATTGGTGCAAATTTGTAAAATTAGGAAAGCTGTCTTAGCCAGGCTCAACAGTATCGAGCATCGATAACTACAAAATTACATCTAACAAAAGAACAAATACGCACGAAAAAACCCACACTATTTCCATGATTCATAGTGCATTTACGGCTCTAAAATAGCCTCACAATTGATTGTGGAAAATAGTCTCAAAATTGATTGTCAAGATAATACGAATACCTCATTATTGATTGTGAAAATTCAACGAGTCGATTAATTATAAATACTTATAAACTAAAGCATAATAACTCATGGACTATCCTTTTTTGCTTTCATAAATTATAGCCAGAGCATAATTCATATGATTTTCTTAATGCATCGACACACACTAGACATTCATTTCGCAATAAATAATAAAGGTGTTTAGCCAACAAAAAAAATAAAAAAACTGCTCAACACGTACCTCGCCTATGTATCGTGCATTGATTAGTGGAAAATTAGGACAGTTGTCTTAGGCAACGGACGTACACACAAACCGCTCGATGCATACCTTACCTATGTATCGTGCATTGATTAGTGGAAAATTCCACTTTCCCCTTCCCCTTCCCCCCTTTTACTGTCGATTGCATCGATCCCCCCCAAATCGTCTTAGTGTGGCCCTAGTGGAATGAAGTCTCAAGCAACTTAATTGAAATATTGTAAACAATTTTATGAAGGACTAGTAAGTTCTTTTTTACTAAAAGTTAATATACAAAATAAATTATGAGTAAATTACGGCTACTCCTCTGAGGTGAGGTCAAATTATGAAGAAAAAAAACCCCTTATGTTTGACTAATTACAATCACTCATCAACTATGAATTTTCTTACATGTCCATCCTTGTGTGTCAAATTTAGTGAGGTTTTTAGATTATGTGGAAATTCTAAAGTTTGTACCCGTTTTACCCTATTCGAGCTCCATATTTTGAAACAAGCCGATATGTGTCTCTTGACTTGTAAATATCAGATTGTGGTTCATGAGAATCTGCATTTTACAAAACTAGTACAAACTAGAGAACATTTCACGAAATATAGAAGATTTAGTTGAATTTAACATCCTTGGGTGGATACGTAACAAAATTCATAGTTGAGGGGTGTTTATAATTACCCAAACATGAAGGGTGTTTTCGTAATTTGACATTACCTCAGAGGTGGCCGTAATTTACCAATAAATTATTTATTAAACATTTGTAGTCACAAAAGAAAGAAAAAATCTAATGTTCTCTATACATCAGAAGATTTCTACCAAACTAGTATTTATATTTGTAGATAATATGACTCCCCAACTCTTTAGCATCCTCCAATTCCAATCTCGTTCAAATCGACGTACGATTTTGAATTCCCTGCAGTTATTGCCCGAAATCCCGCAGCCTGCACAAATTTTCACGATCGTCAAAATTCACACGCATACAATGATATTTTAATTTATATATTAAATCAACAAAGTTAAAACACAATCAAGAAAGATGGAAGTTGAATAATTCATAATGCACTCACTTCGCGCGGCGAAGATCAGGTACTCGATTTGTTCTTGATTTCTTCGTTTAATAATGGTGAACACGACTCCTATTTATAGGCATGAAAACAATGGAGAGAAAAGCCAAATGTAGTCCAGAGATTCTGGAAGTTTTGAGTGGCAAATCGACAAGGAATATTCTGTGAGGTAGCGATCTACGGCCAAATCCTATCTACCGTTGTTATTTCTACTTTTTTGCGGATGAAACAAATGCAGAAACGGCGAGTTAATTGCAGGGTATCGAGTTTTCTTCCACGTCATCGTGCTGATGTCATCGTTGCTGTACACCGATTAAAGCAATTGAGGATCTCATTCGCATTCTTCCTGCCAGAAGAAACTGAAACAAAAGCAATTTAGAAAGCCCTATGCTCGTGTTGACTATAATCTATTAAATAAAACAAGAATATACAAAAAAGGATAAAATGATACGAGAAAATGATTTTTGCAAATCGAATAAAAAAAGCTAAATCGAATGACTATTGTAAGGCTTAATTCCACGTTCCACAGCATTTTGCACCATAATCGTGTATGCACACACGTGACTGTTTTATTCATTATATTCAAAATTTATCATGTAAATATATAAAAATATTTGATATTATAGATATAATTATTGGAAACATAAATCGATTTTTTTTCGGAAATTTAAATCGGATCGGAAATCGGAATTTCGTAAATCAAATGATTTTTTTTTTAACAAAATCAGAAACTTTCGGACTCGAGGTCGACGGAATTCCGTTTTGATTTCCATCCACGTTTGAACCCTTAGGTCTACAAATTACTAAAACCTTCAACGAAAGAAGCCAAAAACATATATAAGAAAAGAAGAAAACTGCAATCCATCAGAAAGAAAGACGAACATAAAACAATCAAGAAAATAACTGATGAGCTTTGGTTACCTATAAACAATCATCGGTAACCGAGAAAATTGCCCGTGAATCGAAATAAAACTTTCCCACAAGAGAAATTCACAAGGGGAAAATAGAACCAGATCCCTCTATTGCTCTATAATAAGACGAACTCTTGTGTGCGGAAAATGAAGGAAACATAGGCCGGTTTTTATAGGGGTTTTATGCAGGGACACCTGGCAAATCCAACGCATGCACCTCACAAATACGGACATGTATTTCGAAAAACTACGACATTTGTCCTAGCCAGCCTCGACGGTATCGACTGTGGCTAGCTACAAATGTCAATATCCAATTTAGGGGAAAATACCAAAAAGTCCTACTTGGGAAAATTTGGATCCGAAAAACCCGAAATTCTTTTATCTGGAAAGTTCTAGAATCAAAATGTCCATATTCAAACTATCCAAATAGTCAACTTTCGATTAATTTTGTTAGAGTTTAATTTACGAGATTACTATTCATTTGAGTAATATATATATTTAATGATACTAAACGATATTCATATACTGCAAAATCAAACATCATAGAGATCGTAGATGCAGCATTCAGATATGCCTACAAGATTTATTTATCGACGAAGGTTTCACGAAAACATAAGATGTATTTATTTGCTAAATAAAATGCATTCTACGATATGCAAAAACGAAAGATCGTGAATGGTACAAAGCACAAAATACACTTCCACGGCTAATAGTAATTAAGCCGGTTCGAATAAATTCAACGAAAACTAATTAGTTACCAACAATTTCGATTTCCCTAAATTTGCAGTTTTGAATTTGGCATTGATCAACTTTCACCGTCAACTAATAAATCAACCACAATCAATCGATTAACCGGTTATTTCCATAGAAGGTACATGAATATAATTTAATTACGTATTCAAACAAGACTTACAACAGCATACACGGATCCGAAATCGAAACCGAAAACCGAAACCAAAGCCGAGCCAAACCAAAACACGAAACCGATCATTAATCACCTTTTACTATGTTTTTTTTCGCGCATATTCATCATCATCATTTACAAATTTAGACCAAAATATATGCATTTGAACTACACAGTAATTACATTACATAAACAATTTTGCTCTATTGCCCACTTCTGAAAGCTGTAATTAAAAAATATTAAATAAATTAGCAGAAAGCTAAACCAAGTAATTTTGAACAGTAAAATGCGTAAACCAAAACGAACATGATTATTATATTAAAAGAAGAACAAAATTAAATTATTGGAAACAAAATTAAAAATAATATATATTGTATAATTATGAATGATTAAATATTTAAAAAATAAAATGAATGAACCAAATAAGATTTTCTTGTTGTGATTTATTATTAATATATTGCATAGACATTTTACGAAATTAACGATGTAGAAATTAGAGAATAGTCAGTTAATTGAAATTTATTGATTTTTGGAACTGTTTTCTTAGTCGTCACATAAAATCTCCATATTACATGAAACATATTTTATTTCCACATGATATATTAAATATGTTTGCAGGAACATAATTTAGTAACACAGTCCAAATGTTATTTTTCCACATATGATATATCAAATACACATATAACCAATAATAAAACAATAAAAGCCTAGACCAGCACATCAAGTCTTAAAAAAATCAACCAAAAAATAGATACAATTTATATACAGAATACACACAAATTGCCATTTCTCATAACTCAAAGCAATCAAGAAATGAACCAGATCAAGTCTTGATGGATTCCACTTCATTTCTTCTTCTTCACAAGAACTCATTGCGCAATTACCATTACGCCCCTTCCTCGTTCGAAGCTGCCATTTTATTCACATTTGCAAAATGATTTCGAAATTTCCCGCTGTAGTAGTGTCTGCACAAGCCGTGAAGAAAGATCTCGATCAATTCACCACATTCACATGCATTTCATTGTAATTAAAGATTTTTGATAAAATTTTGTGAATTTTAGTCAACAAAGTTAAATCAAGAACAGAGTTACGATTATGATTTGTAATATTAGTATTAGCGTATCTACGTATCTATCTATATTATATATATTATTCCTATTATTATTCTTATTTATTAGGTTACCTTGTATATTAGGTTTCCTTGTATATTAGGTTACCTTGTGTAGTAGGTTAGGGTTTCCTACATGTAACTATATATATGATTAATATACGTAAGAGATATCATTCTCTCTTTTCTCCAAATATATTTCTCTTATATGGTATCAGACACTAGGTTAACCTAGCCGCTTTTTCTCTTTTTCTGCATAGCCGTGCCCTACCCCTTCTTCTCCATGGCCGGCGAATCTTCATCTTCTTCTCCCTCCACCGCCCCTCTCAATCCTTTTCACCTTGCTCATGCCATCTCTAATATCAAATCCCTTATCCCCGTTACTCTAGATCTAAAAAATCCTAATTATCAAAAGTGGAGCCACTTTTTCACGATTACCGTCGGTCGTTTCTGCCTCTCCGATCTTCTCCATGGCAAACCCCGACCGGATTCGATTTCCACCGACGAATGGCAGCGAGCCGACTATCTCCTCCAATCTTGGATCTACGGCACCATCTCCGACGATCTATCCAGCATGGTTCTCTCAAAAACCTCCAACGCCAGTGATCTATGGAACGCCATCTCTTCTCTCTTCACCGATAACAAAGACTATCGAGCCATTCAACTTGAAGAAAAATTCAAGTCCCTCAAGAAAGGCGCTCTCTCCATTCACGATTACTGTCAAATAATCAAGACCACGGCGGACAGCTTGGCCGATGTCGGAAATCCAATCTCCGACAAACAACTCGTTCTACAAACCCTACACGGCCTTCCGAAAAATTACGGGACCGTCGCCAATCTTATCTCCTTTCAAAATCCCCTTCCCACCTTTCTACAGACTCGTTCGCTCCTTCAGATGGAAGAAACAAGAATTTCTGAACCGGAGCAGACCGCTGCTGTTTTCTACGCCTCCAACGCGAACTGTCCATCCAACAGTTGCAACAGTTCCTGCAACAGTTCCCGCGGAGGTAGTTCTTCGCGCTATCAGCGCGGGGGTGGCCGATCCAACCATCGCGGAGGTCGCAACACTAACCGTCACCCCATGCAGCACTACGGCTATCATAGTGCTCATGGCGCATCTCAACTTTGGCGCGCACCTTACCGACAACAGTCAATTCTGGGATCCGCTCAAAATACATCGGGCCACCCAGCGACCCAAGCCTCTTTACTGGGCCACCTGAACCCTACACCGGTCACTCGGCTCCTACTCAGGCTCATCCGCAGCAGCAACCGTGCCACAGCTCCAGCAGTTCCATCAACATTTGCAACAGTTCCTGCAACAGTGCCAGCGTGGCGGATCTCGCAAACCGTTTGAATACGGTGACACTTCAGCAGCCTACCGAGTCACAGTGGTTCATGGACAGCGGGGCGACCTCTCATATGGCACCACACTCAGGTAATTTCAATTTTGTTTTTAATCCTAGCAGTAAATTCCCCAAACATGTCGTCGTCGGTAATGGTTCCACCCTCCCCATAACCCACATAGGCCACACAATTCTTCCCACCACTCCTTTTCGCCTCACAAATGTCTATGTCACACCCAATATCGTCAAACACCTTATATCTGTTAGAAAGTTCACCCGTGATAACTCATGTTCGGTTGAATTTGATCCATTTGGTTTTTCTGTGAAGGATCTTCGGAGTCGAGTCGAGATTTTCAGGTGCAATAGCTCCGGTGACCTATATCCGTTTAGCGTCCCTCCCCCCACCTCACCTCCTGCTGTTTTCCTCACTGTCGCAACACCTTCGTCTCGCACTCTTTGGCATCGGCGTCTAGGCCATCCCGGCAAACACGTCATGTCTCGTTTATTTTCTAGCACTTTTCTTTCTCATAATAAAGACCCTAGGGAGTCTCTTTGTAATGCCTGTCAATTAGGCAAGCATTTTCGTCTACCATTTTTTTCTCAAAAATCTACTACTGTTGCTCCATTTCAAATTATTCATGCTGATTTATGGACTTCTCCTGTTTCTAGTTTTACGGGTTTCAAATATTATCTTGTGTTAGTTGATGATTTTACCCATTATTTATGGACTTTTTCCCTTCGAAATAAATCTGATGTTTTTACAACCTTTGTCAATTTTCATACACTTCTCAAAACTCAATTCCAACATCCCCTGAAAGCCTTACAAAGTGATAATGGTCGTGAATTCAAAAATGCTGATTTTCAAAACTACTTCACTAAACACGGCATCCTAAATCGTTTTTCGTGTCCCCACACCTCCCCTCAAAACGGACACGCAGAACGGATGATCCGCACTATAACTAACATGATTCGATCCCTCATCTTTCAAGCCCATCTTCCTCCTACTTATTGGGTCGAAGCCCTTCATATGGCCACACACCTACTCAATATCTTACCTACCAAAACCACACAAAACCGGACTCCTCACGAAGCCCTTTACCTCATCAAACCTACATACTCTCATCTTCGAGTATTCGGCTGTCTCTGTTATCCCAACCTCACCGCCACCACACCACATAAACTCGCCCCCCGTTCTACTCCGTGTGTCTATCTCGGTCACCCTTCCTCTCACAAAGGCTATCGTTGCCTTGATAGGTCCACTGGCCGAATCATAATTTCTCGTCATGTTATCTTCGACGAAACTAACTTTCCTTTTGCTGAGTCCACTCCCCCCAAAAACACACTTCCCCCTTCTGCCTTGGACGAAAACACACCCTCCTTGTTCCTCCTCCCTCAGACTTCGTCTAACTGTTGCAACAGTTCCTCCAACTGTTCCAATAGTGAACCATCATGTTCCAACAGTCCGTCCAACAGTCCCATAACACAGCCAACACCTATTTCTCCTGCAGCACCACCTGTCGACCACAACCAGCTCACAACCCCTTCTCCTACTCCCCCACCTCCCCCACCTCCCCTTGCTCATCCTATGGTGACTCGCAGTAAAGTGGGCATCCACAAACCCAAAGTCCCCTTCTCTCTCGTTGCATCCTCTACCTCTCCCATTCCCACCAACTATCGCCAAGCTCTTCTTGACCAAAATTGGCGAAACGCCATGATTGAGGAATATACTGCTTTAATTAAAAACAATACTTGGAATGTTGTGCCCCGCCCCCCGTCTACTAATGTTATTTCTGGTAAGTGGATATACAAACAGAAACTCAAGTCTGATGGCTCCCTTGAGCGATATAAAGCACGGTGGGTTGTTCGTGGGTTTCACCAGCAGGCTGGCATCGACTTTGACGAGACTTTCAGCCCAGTTGTCAAACCAGCCACTGTTCGAACAGTCCTCAGTATTGCTCTCTCGCGATCATGGCCAATCCACCAGCTTGACGTGAAAAATGCCTTCTTACATGGCAATCTCTCTGAAACTGTCTACTGCGAGCAACCTCCCGGATTCGTCGATCCATCTCGCCCCACTCACGTGTGTCGTCTCAACAAAGCACTCTACGGCCTCAAGCAGGCACCACGTGCTTGGTACAAGCGTTTTGCATCTCACATTACTACCATGGGGTTCAGAGAATGCAAGTCCGACACTTCACTCTTTGTGTACTGTCGCAACAGTTCACGCGACTGTCGCAGCAGTTCACGCGACTGTCGCAACAGTTCATGCGCCTACCTTCTGTTGTATGTCGATGACATTGTACTTACGGCCTCCACACCAGAATTGCTCCGCTCTATCATCGTTGCCCTTAATCAAGAGTTCGCAATGAAGGATCTTGGCGATCTTCACTACTTTCTCGGCATCTCAGTCACTCGCTCGTCGAATGGGCTATTTCTCTCTCAACGCAAGTACGCCGACGAGATCCTAGAGCGTGCACACATGGCTTCCTGCAACCCTTGTCTTACGCCGGCTGACACAAAGAGCAAGTTGTCTTCGACCACTGGACCCCCCGTTGCTGACCCTACTCTTTATCGCAGCCTTGCCGGTGCACTGCAATACCTCACGTTTACTCGTCCTGACATCTGCTATGCTGTGCAACAAATATGTCTATTCATGCATGATCCGAGGGAACCTCATATGGCTGCTCTCAAGCGTATCCTTCGCTACATTCGTGGGACTCTCGATCACGGCCTTCAGCTCTCCCCCAATCCGGACCTCTCCCTTATCGCTTACTCCGACGCCGATTGGGGTGGCTGCCCTGACACTCGTCGTTCGACATCGGGCTATTGTGTTTTCCTAGGCAATAACCTCATCTCTTGGTCCTCCAAACGACAGGTCACTACCTCTCGGTCGAGTGCGGAGGCCGAATACCGAGCTGTCGCAAATGCCGTCGCCGAAACGACTTGGTTACGCAACCTACTTTCTGAGTTGCTCTGCCCGCTTTCGAAAGCCACTATTGTCTACTGTGACAACGTCAGTGCCGTCTACCTATCGAGCAATCCTATTCAACACTCTCGTACGAAACATGTGGAGATCGATATCCATTTTGTCCGAGACAAAGTTGCTTTGGGACACGTTCGAGTCCTTCACGTCCCATCCGCCTACCAGTTTGCCGATATCTTCACGAAAGGACTCCCTACTCAACTGTTCCAACAGTTTGTCTCCAGTCTCCACGTCCTCTCCTTTCCCGTTTCGACTGCGGGGGTGTATTAGCGTATCTACGTATCTATCTATATTATATATATTATTCCTATTATTATTCTTATTTATTAGGTTACCTTGTATATTAGGTTTCCTTGTATATTAGGTTACCTTGTGTAGTAGGTTAGGGTTTCCTACATGTAACTATATATATGATTAATATACGTAAGAGATATCATTCTCTCTTTTCTCCAAATATATTTCTCTTATAATTAGTATTCACTTCATCTAGACCGGTCTCACTACCATTCTCGCTCGGTATTATCTCGAGTTCGTTCAATCCCGAAGTCCTTGTTGAAACAAATTTTACGAACGATTCTCGGTTTCATCGTAGAGATTCGATACATTCCTGGAAAAACAAGAAATTTGCAATAATCCATCAGAAAGATACATAGCTAATTGGCAAAGGCAAAAAAAGAGCCAAAAACTCGAGATTCGTGATATCGGACAATTTACGTAGCGCCACTCCATTCGATCGTATATTTTAGGTAAGCAGAAAATCACCATATTTAGTAATCCGGTCATCTCTGGCGTTCTCTTTGTCCTTACAATTAGAAGCAGACACATCCAGTGACGTATTGCTTATGCGCAGTTGAACAATTACTATTCTGCCCCTTTTCATCCCCAATTCTTTTGCATCCTCCAATTGCAGTGTCTCGAAAGCCCTGGTCAAACTGAATAAGCAATCATGAAATTTACAATCCATCATAAAGATATATTTAGTTGCTAAACGAAAAAAATTGTCACAAAAAAATAAAATCAATTCGGTTCGATTCCGACCATAAACACCCACACTACAAAAAAATAATCATCAGCAACCAAAGAAACAGTTATTAAATCAGAAAATACATTCAAAATCAAGTATAAGCACCTCATAATAAACTACTGAATGGAAAATCAAGATCTCGCTTCATTGGGATATACGACTCCCTTAGTACAGAGCACAAATGACTCAAAGCTCGGCCGGTATTTATTTGCACGAGATACATGACAGGTGGCAAATATCACACATGCATTACACACAATGTACGACGCGTACACCGTCGGCGTGTCAAGTATAGACACTGCATGGTGAAAAAAATTAGGACGAATGGCTAACGCACCTCTGAGCTGTACAGTACAGATGTCTATTAAACACGGTTTTTTGGTAATTCAGGCGATAAATCAGATTAGTATTAAACCAATGTATTATAGGCAAATGAAAGGATAACAAAAAAATAACCATACTTAGCAACAAAAATCACCAATTCTCCAAAAACACTAAAACTCAAAACCAAAACCGAAACCAAAAAATATAAAGCTCTTGAGATATCGAAAAATTTACATCGTGCGTTCCGTTTAGATAATATATTTTAGGTAAGTAGAAATAGACATATTTTTACTCATTAATCATATAAGAAATTACATGCTACACTTCATTACACGATACACAATCGGCATTTACGATTTATTAATTTAAACCTAATTAATAAATCAGTTTTTCCCCGAATCTCCCAACTCCCAAATCTGAGACTCTTGATTGATTTCTGAGATTAAACAGTCGAATTAAGAGTTAATTCATTGCTTAATTAGCTCTTAATTACAACATTTCTGAAACAATCCGTGCAATTTCAATTTCCGGAAGAAAAAAAATCAATTACAAACGAACTGTGCACCAAACAGAGTAAATGAACGATAAATGCGTAAACCAACACAAAAATGATATTATTACCGCAACACGGTGCCACCGCGCTCTCCGCCTACACACTCCGGTGCAACACTGATGTAGCGAGCGTTGTAAGATGAATCCGGCTTGCCGAGATAACCAACCTTCTTTGAATCTACACAATCTTAATAGATAAAATTGCAGAAACAAAGGCATCCAAGTACTGAAAATACTTAGGAAAGTAAGAACAACCCTTGAGTTTTTTTTTTTTTTCACTACAAATCTGCCTTCAAACTAATCTAATACAACTTATTATAAAAGCATAAAAGAAACTCATAAGACACAAATGAGGACTTCCACACGCATTCACGTGAAAGACTTTGACCATTTATTTTTCATTTCATTTATTTAATTTTAGTAAAGGTAATTTTAATGTTTCTTGCTGTCAAAACCTCTTGGAATTCTTGTTGATTTTTCTCCAGACCTTCTTAGTAGTTAATAGCCATTAACACTACATCATCCAATTGCATCGATTCTCCACTGTCCTCCTTCTACTATCGATTGCATCGATTCTCTCTCCACCCCCACGTTAGTGGAATGAAGTCTGAAGCAACTTGATTGAAATATTGCAAACAATTTTATGAAGGACTATTTGTTGGCCGAAAACCTACACGCAAGTGCACGTATCGTACAAGTAATATAGTGGACTAAAAGTCCGGATATCGAACCCACAGGGAATATTTAATTATCTAATCCTAGACGCTAAATTCTACCAATTATTATCAAGCCCACCCTACACAGTCGAATTTTAGAGAGAATTAACTAAATTAAACTAAATTAAAAGCAAGCAAAAACAAGAAAACAATTTAAAACGAAGATTTAATCAAGATGAGCAAGCCTAGGATTTTATTCTTCCCCCTATGTGATTATTACTCCCCCAATTCCTTCAATTATGCAAGCAATTAACCCGGATTATTAACCTGAGATGCTAAAATAATCATAACCCGCTTCCGCGTGTATTACGATTCTAATACTCTAGATTCAATTACTATATTCCTATGCAATTAATTCTAGAACACAGCATTAAGCACAAATCTCAATAATGGCTACCTAAGAGATTAACTATATTCCTATGTTAATACCACAAATGCTCTTCTACCACAGTTCTAATTATTAACCCGATCTTCCGATTCATGCGATTAACAATAACATAAAAGCGCATAAAGTGGCCAGTTTCATGAACTTAATAAAACAAGTAGAAGAAATAATCCGGAATTAAAACTTGCATAAAATCATAGAATTGGGTTCATAAATCCCACATAGGGTTCCAAATAAAATCCTAGAAATAAGAAAATTAACTACTCATGATTAAAGGAAAAACACAAATAAAATAAGTCATAAACGATAAATCTATGCTTAGAGTCTTCGAATTCTTCGTCTTCGTTATTGCTTTGTTGCTCTCCAAATTGCGTAAAAAAGATCCTCAATTGTGTGCTTGGATTGGTCTTATATAGGGTGAAGAACTTGGGGAAGAAGGCAGTTTCCTTATGCAATTAAAATCCCTTTACTGCGCAACTTCGGAGTCTCGGACGGGGGTCCCACAATTTGCACTAAAACTCGGACGGGGTCCGAGCTTTAAATCTTCAGAATTTTGATTTTTTCACTTTTGGCCCATATTTTCTCCAAAATTGCAGTTTTAACCCCATACTTTTCCAATTCTTCAATTTGTACCTAAAATACAATAAATCAACTTTTTAAGCACCAATTATCGTTAAAACACACCAAAAGCTCAAATAAAAAGGTACGATAAAGTGTAAAAATATACACTTAACACACCCCCAAACTTGAACTTTTGCTTGTCCTCAAGCAAAATCTACCAATAAACAAGTAACTCAACGATAACATCTCATCACATAGATCAATGATCAACTTCACGTTTTCAGAACTTGTAATTATAATGACAATTCTTAGGCATTCGCAAGCTCAAAATTCAACAACACTTAGTCACTCAGCATTACCAAAAACCACAATTCATACAATTGCTTCAAGCATCCAATATTTGCAAATTAAAGATAGAAAGAATTTATACTTACATGCATATGCTTGACTCCAAATACTCACCAAATTATTCTACTCTACTAATATTGAACATTAAGCTATTGGGATCATTGGGGCTTTGTGGCTTTCAATTGTTAGGCTCTTTGGTTCGAGGTAGGAAATATGGGTATATGTGGCTATTTTTTCTTGAATTTAGGTGATTACGCCAAAATTTGAAAGATAGGCGTTTGAAACAATGAATTCACCTCTACGGACTTTAATAAACTCGATTTTCAAAAGTTCAAAAGTCTCCACTTTGGCTTTTGAGGCAATGGATCGAGTTTTCAAAAATAATTCAACAACTAGTCCTTATTTCTCCCTTCTAGTCTCTTCTTCTTCTCTTTTTCTCTCTCTTTTTTTTTTTTTTTTTTTTTTTCTTCTAAGAAGAAGAAGGACCTTATAAAAGTTTTAGACCGCACTCCAAGGGGTAATTTTCAAGAATCTCCACCTATTCTACCTTACACATTGGCTAAAAGAAAGAACACCTTTTCTCCGAGGCTCAAATCAAGGTACTAAGGATAATTTCGATAAAAAGGTCGGCTTGAAAGGCTCAAACGGTTCAAAGAAGGCCCAAATCATATCCCAAATCATATCCCAAATCACTCTCTACTCAATACTTCGTATCATAAATTTCCTAAGGTGAGTCTTAAAACCGAACATAGCATGATCTGGCACAAATTAATTCCAAATTTAAAATACAAAACATTCAACCAAAGCAATGCACAAAGTGTGATTCCTAGCAATAATTCGCTTCTAAGTTCCGTTGAATCGAAAGCTAAACAAACATCTAATCCTTATCACAACAAAACAAGCAATTTCATCATCAAACATTAATCATCTCTCATCATCATAACTCATCGATGCATTCGACTCAAGCAAAACGAGAAAAACAATAAAAATAACATTTTTTTTTTTTTTTTTTTTATATATTCCGGAAAAACGAGAAAAACAATAAAAACGAATAAAACCTAATGCATGCAAACTAAAACAAATAAGCACAAAAATAACATGTTTTTCACCCCCAAACTTAAAATTTTCGTTGCCCTCAACGAATTTAGCACAAAGTTTAAGGATAGAAAACACCTGATGTAGTCGGAGTCGATGTGATCGGGGTGCTCCTCTCTCGCTCTCTCACGCTCGTCCTCATCGGAAAGCTCGGGTACGGGCTCAAGAATGGGTGCCGGTAAAGGTGCCGGCTCGATGCAATCGGGCGTCCCGCATCCCAAGTGTTGGACAATAGCTTGTAGCATCTTGCTCGACCACCATTGAAGTGCCTCCACCGTATTGACTTTATGCTCGACGGTAGTCAATCGGTTCCTACTAATTATCATCTCTTGCTCCATCTTCTTTCGGAACCGTCGATCGGAACGGGAGCTTGAGGCTTCGGGCTCGTCTCGGGCTTGAAGAGCGGCTTGCGGCTCGTCATAGGTGGCTTCTTTGAATAGTGAGGCCGCAAAATCGTCAATCGGCTTCCGGATGTTGAGCTCGATATCATTTGGTAATTTGGGGACCTTCTTTCTTTTGCACAATCTCGTGACGAGGCTAGGGAAGAAGATGCCCTTTGTATTGTCGCGCATGGAAAGCCAAATTTGATCGGACATAATTGACCCGATGTCGACCGGCTTCCCCGTGATAATGTAATAAGCGAGCGCACACCGTTCGTGGTTGATCCGACTAAACGATGTAGTCGGGATTATGTTGGCGCAAATAAACGTCAACCACGCCTTGCCTTCATAATTGATGCTTTTCCAACTGAGCTCATACGTCCCTTTGTCCGGGTATTCGATCCATCGTGGATGTCCATCACTCAACACTTCACCAATTTGCTCTTTGGTGACTTCGTTGCTCATCTCTCGCCAATTTTGATCCAACCACGGGAGCCCGTAATATTGATTTATATCATCCGTCTTCTAACTAACATAAATTTTTCGTACCACACTTGTGAATTCTCGTGGATGCTTGAGTACCAACGTGTTCGCATAAAACTCTCGCACGATCGATATGTTGTAAATTGGCTCCGGTTCACAAACCCTTTGCCATCCTCGTCTTATGATTTCTTGGTTAATATTGGCTAAGTGTGACAACGTGATTGTCAAGGCCCGTTCCGTGATGACGGTCTTTTTGCCTTGTTTATCGAATAGAGCCGCGGCGCCTTCCACACTAAAAGCTTCCTTTTCGGGAAAATGAATCGTCGTTTTGGTTGCACCTTTCTTGCCTTTGCCTTTGCCTTTGCCTTTGGAAGATGAAGCTTCGTCCGTGCGACCTCGTTTGTTGGACGACATATTTGGGAGAAGTTTTGGAATGGATGCGGTAAGAATTGGATGAGAATCGACCTCCAAATTTGGTTGAGGCAATTTGTCGAACACCTTGTGGGCGTGCCTTGAAAGATGAGATTTTGAAGAAGTTGGTTCGATTCTCTAGCCTCCCTGTCAATACCAACACAAAATAGAAATTTGAGAGTGCGTGAGTGAATTATATGTGTGAAATTGAAGATTTTTTTTTTTTTGGAAGAGAAGTTCAAAACGTCCGAAATTGTGTGTGGGAGGTTGAGAGAATGAAAGAGAATGGTTTAGGAAATAATGGGGGAGAAAATCTGATTTTTAGAACTTTATAATGCCCCATTATAGCCTCGGACGGCCGTCCCATTTTTGAGCCTATTTCTCGGACGGCCGTCGGAGCTTACTGTCTCTCCACTACCTGTGGGACGGCCGTCCGAGGGTTACCGGTCCCTCACTGTTTTGGGGACGGCCGTCCGGTTTTTATACCTGTTTTTCGGACGGCCGTCCGAAATTTGCCACCAATCACTGGTTTGGGGACGGCCGTCCCGGTTTTGTGCCTTTTTTTTGTGGGACGGTCGTCTCAACCTCCTCTTTTTTTTTTTTTTTTTTTTCGTACGGACGGCCGACTCGACCCTCGATCATGTGTTCGACCCTTAAAAGTAAAATTCAAATAGTAAATTAGAATGCATGCTTATGACAATGAAAAAAACAAAACGAAAAGTTAAAGAAAACTATGAAAAACGAAAAAAAAGCTCGGGTTGCCTCCCGAGAAGCGCTAAGTTTAAAGTCTTCAGCCGGACGTTGTTTCTTTCTCTTCAAGCAAAGGTGATCAAGGCCACTTGACGTTCGCCACCATCTCCCCAATAGTGTTTGAGTCGATTTCCATTTACTTTGAATACTCGTTCCGATTCACGGTCCTTGATTTCTATAACTCCATGTGGAAAGACTTGTTGGACGATGAACGGCCCCGACCATCTTGATTTAAGCTTTCCCGGAAATAACCGAAGCCGTGAATTGAACAAGAGAACTTCTTGCCCTTTTTGAAATTGACGGTGCAAGATTTGTTGTCGTGCCACCTTTTGACTTTGTCTTTGTATAACCAATTGCTCTCGTACGCTTGCTCTCGTAATTCGTCCAACTCGTTGAGTTGCAATAACCTTCTTTCCTTGCATTCTTTGTAATCGAAATTCATATTTTTTAGCGCCCAATAAGAACAATGCTCCAATTCCAACGGTAAGTGGCATGCTTTACCGAACACCGCACGGTAAGGGGTCATTCCCAATGGCGTTTTAAAAGCTGTGCGATATGCCCATAGTGCATCATCGAGTTTTTCCGACCAATCCTTTCTTGTTGGGCCTACCACTTTTTCCAAGATATTCTTGATTTCGCGGTTCGTAACTTCGGCTTGCCCATTCGTTTGTGGATGATACGCGAGTGCAACCTTGTGCTTTACACCATATATGCCCATCAAGTTGTCAAATTGCTTATTGACGAAATGCGATCCACCATCACTAATAATTGCCCGTGGTGCTCCAAACCTAGTGAAAATCTTTTTCTTCAAGAAAGCACACACTACAGATGCATCATTAGTAGGGGTGGCTATTGTCTCTACCCACTTAGTAACGTAATCGACTGCCACTAAGATGTATTGGTTATTGAACGAAGGGACAAAAGGTCCCATAAAGTCAATACCCCAAACATCAAAAGGCTCGACTTCGATCATCGTGTTCAATGGGAGTTCATGGCGAGCCGAAATATTGCCCGTGCGTTGACACCGATCACAAGTAATAGCAAATTTATACGAATCTATAAAAAGAGTGGGCCAAAAAAAACCTGATTGAAGAACCTTACGTGTTGTTCTTTCGCCCCCATAATGTCCTCCATAATCCGAACCATGGCAATGAAAGAGTATGTCTTGCTGCTCATGTTCCGGGACACATCTTCGCACCAACAAATCACTGCATTGTCTAAAAAGAAAAGGCTTTTCCCAAAAATAAAATTTAACATCATGCAAAAATTTCCTCTTTTGATGATAATTAAGATTCGGTGGAAGCACTTGACTAACCAAATAATTTACATAATCGGCAAACCAAGGTACCTTATTATCAAAAGCAAGCAACTGTTCATCAGGAAAATTTTCATTAATGCAAATTCTATCGCTTTCGTCTACATCTTTCTCAAGTCGAGATAGATGATCGGCTATTTGATTTTCACTACCCTTTCGATCACGAATTTCAATATCAAATTCTTGCAACATTAAAATCCACCTAATGAGTCTAGGTTTTGCATCCTTTTTAGTAAACAAGTATTTGAGGGCAGCGTGGTCAGTAAAAACCACAACTTTGGGTCCTAACAAGTAAGAGCGAAATTTTTCAAAAGCAAAAACAATAGCTAATAACTCTTTTTCCGTAGTGGTGTAATTTAATTGTGCCTCATTAAGAGTTTTACTAGCATAATAAATTGATCGAAAAATTTTCTCTTTCATTTGACCTAAAACGGCGCCAACCGCAAAATCACTAGCATCGCACATAAGTTCAAACGGTTCATCCCAATTTGGTAAGCAAATAATAGGAGCGGATACTAACCTTTGCTTAAGCTCGTTGAAAGCTTGAAGACACTCACCATCAAAATTGAATTCTGTCTCCTTCTCGAGTAGGTTACAAAGGGGCTTGGCAACTTTTGAAAAATCTTTGATAAAACGCCGATAAAAGCCCGCATGTCCAAGAAAACTCCTAATGCCTTTGACCGAAATAGGTGGCGGAAGATTTTCAATTGTGGAAATCTTTGCTTTGTCCACTTCCAAGCCTTCTCGCGAGATTTTATGCCCAAGCACAATTCCTTCGTGCACCATAAAGTGGCACTTCTCCCAATTTAGCACCAAGTTGGTTTCTTCACACCTGCGCAAAACCTTAGCCAACATGCAAAGACAAGTGTCAAAAGTATCACCGAAAATAGAGAAGTCATCCATAAATACTTCCAAACCGTTCTCTACCATATCGGTGAAAATAGCCATCATGCACCGCTGAAAAGTAGCGGGTGCATTACATAAACCAAAAGGCATACGTCTAAATGCAAAAGTACCATAAGGGCATGTAAATGTGGTTTTGTGTTGATCATCCGGTGCAATGGCTATTTGATTATATCCCCAATATCCATATAAAAAACAATAAAATTCTTTACCTGCCAATCTATCAAGCATTTGATCAATAAAAGGTAAAGGAAAGTGATCCTTTTTAGTGGCTTTATTTAGTTTCCTATAGTCCATGCAAATTCGCCAACCCGTTGTTGTTCTAGATGGAATTAATTCATTATTTTCATTACGGATAACTGTCATACCTCCTTTCTTAGGAACACATTGAACGGGGCTTACCCATGCACTATAAGAAATCGGATAAATAATACATGCGTCGAGCCACTTGAGAATTTCCTTCTTGACTACCTCTTTCATGATGGGGTTGAGACGCCTTTGCTGCTCTACTGACGGATGTTGTTGATCATCCAAGATGATTTTGTGCATACACAATGAAGGGCTAATTCCCTTGATATCCGCAATTTTCCATCCAAGTGCCATCTTGTGTTCCCGCAGTACTTCCAATAGCCTTTGTTCCTGCAAAGTAGATAGAGATTGTGAGATAATTACAGGCAAAGTATCATTCTTACCGAGGTAGGCATATTTGAGGTGTGCGGGTAATTCTTTCATCTCAAGCTGTGGTGGTTCCTCTAATGATGTTTTGAATGCCTTGGGGGTGGTAAGGGTGGCCAAATCCAAACTTACAAACTTTTGTCGGGTGAGAAAATCGCCGGAATCTAACCAACAAATTTGCTCCTCCACTCTTTCATCTCCACAGTCGTTACCTACAACCAAAGATGCCTCCAAAGAATCCAAGTGTAACGAATCAAAATTTTCAAAAGAACAAGATTCCACTAAATCGATAGAAAAACACTCATTAGAATTGTGCGGACGCTTAATTGCATTAAAAACGTTAAATTTAATAGTTTGGTCATGCACCGTCATGGTGAGATCCCCACTAGCACAATCAATAACAGTACGTGAAGTAGCTAAAAACGGCCTTCCCAAAATAATTGGGATTTCTCTATCTTCATCCATATCAAGAATCACAAAATCAGCAGGAAGAATAAATTCGTCAACCTTCACTAAGACATCTTCTAAAACCCCCTTTAGGTAGACTAGAGACCTAACTGCTAATTGGAGTGTTATAGCCGTTGGTTCAAGTTCACCCAACCCAAGACTCTTATATGTAGAAAAAGGCATAAGGTTGATGCTAGCCCCTAAATCAATGAGTGATCGAAAAAATTTATCTCCTATTGTACAAGGGATAGTAAACTTACCTGGATCGCCGAGTTTTTGAGGGAGAGGTCTCGTAAGGATTGCACTACACTGTTCGGTGAGTTGAATCATTTCGTTTCCTTGCAATTTCCGTCCTTTTGTTACGAGTTCTTTGACAAACTTCACCCACTTTGGCATTTGTTGGAGTGCTTCGATGAGAGGGATATTGATACGGATTTCCTTCATCTTGTCAACAAAGCTTTGGTATTCGGCATTTAACTTCGGTGGTTGGAACCTTTGTGGGTATGGGATGGGAGGAGCCGGTGTAACCTTCGCCCTTGAAGTTTCGCCTTGAACGTTTGTGTCCTCTTCCGCCGCCTCGGTCGCCTTTGTTTTTCCATTTTTTTTCTCCTTTCAAGGGGCTTCTTCCAATTGTCGTCCGTTACGTAGGCTCACCGCTTGTACTTGCTCGTTTTGCCTTTTTCTTGGGTCCTCCGTGTTTGATGGCAATGCTCCTTGCGGACGGTTCTCTTGATTCAAAGCAAATTGAGCGAATTGATTCTCCAAGTTCCGCAGCGAGGCTTGGGTAGCAGTCATGAATTGGGCCAATATTTTCTCCGTGCTTGATTTTTGGGCCGGTGGATTGTTGCCTTGATAGCTTTGTTGAGGAGGGGCTTGATTTTGGAATTTACCTTGAGGTCTTTGATACCCTTGGCCTTGTTGATTTCCTCCATATTGCCCTTGTGATCTCCACCCTTGATTTTGGAATTGGCGAGGCGCGTTATTGACATAGTTGAGCGATTCCACATCTTGTTGGCATTGGAGCGTGTAGTGATTTCCACCGCAAATTTCACAACATGGAGATTCAACAGCTTGGACTTGCTTTGATGTGCTGTAGAAGGAGTTGATTTTGTTGAGCAATTTGGGTCACTTGAGCTTGAAGGGCCGTAATTGCATCTAACTCCAACACTCCGGGAACTTTCTTGGCTCCACTAACCGTCCTCTCGCTTGACTTGGCAAACCGATTTTGAGCAATTTGATCCAGCATGATGAAAGCATCCGGTATCGATTGACTGATAAAATTTCCCCCGGTTGATGCATCTAAGACCGTTCGTGCATTCTCGTTAATCCCTTGGTAGAAGATGTGGATTTGCCGCCATTGTTCGACTCCATGTGTTGGACACTGCCGCAAAAGAGTTTTAAATCTCTCCCATGCCTCGTATAATTGCTCGCCTTGCTCTTGGACAAAATTATGAATTTCTCGTCGGATTCTCTCGTCCTTCTCGGGTGAGCTATAAACTTTCATGAAAAGGTTGAGGAGTTGAGGCCACGACGAGATAGAGTGGGGGGCTTGGGACATCAACCACTGGCGAGCTCTTCCTTGTAGGGAGTGCTTGAAGAGAATTAATTGAAGAGCCTCTTGGGAAACGCCGTTTTGACGGTGGGAATTACAGGTATCTAGAAAATTGACAATGTGAAGATGGGGATCTTCACCTGCCAATCCACTAAATAGCCCGTTATTTTGGAGCATCGTCAAGAGGCCTTGCTTGATCTCAAAATTGTGCGCCTCAATGGGTGGATATTGGATGCTCGGGCGGAATCCGTCTACAGTTGGGATTATGTAGTCTTCAAGTGCCCGTGGCCTAACTGCTGGCTGTAATGGAAGTTGAGGGGGTGGATCTTGGACTTGGTTTCCGTTGGCCTCGAGTAAATTACCCTCTGCGCGTCTGCGTTCTTCGTCCTCCATTATATTGTTTTCGCGTTGAAGTCTCCTAGCGGCTCGAAAAGTACGTTCGATTTCGGGATCAAACGGTTCTCTAGCAAGATCGAGTCTCCTACGCATACACAGTACCTAAAACAAAAATAAAATAAAACAAAAATTAAATGGGTGAATCGTGAAAATTGTTCAAATCTAGAGCTAGAATAAAATAAATAATTAAAATAATCCCCGGCAACGGCGCCAAAAACTTGTTGGCCAAAAACCTACACGCAAGTGCACGTATCGTACAAGTAATATAGTGGACTAAAA
This sequence comes from Erythranthe guttata, assembly GCF_000504015.1. The sequence goes on from NW_012193676.1 coordinate 547,938, forward strand.
GTCCGGATATCGAACCCACATGGAATATTTAATTATCTAATCCTAGACGCTAAATTCTACCAATTATTATCAAGCCCACCCTACACAGTCGAATTTTAGAGAGAATTGACTAAATTAAACTAAATTAAAAGCAAGCAAAAACAAGAAAACAATTTAAAACGAAGATTTAATCAAGATGAGCAAGCCTAGGATTTTATTCTTCCCCCTATGTGATTATTACTCCCCCAATTCCTTCAATTATGCAAGCAATTAACCCGGATTATTAACCTGAGATGCTAAAATAATCATAACCCGCTTCCGCGTTACGATTCTAATACTCTAGATTAAATTACTATATTCCTATGCAATTAATTCTAGAATACATCATTAAGCACAAATCTCAATAATGGCTACCTAAGAGATTAACTATATTCCTATGTTAATACCACAAATGCTCTTCTACCACAGTTCTAATTATTAACCCGATCTTCCGATTCATGCGATTAACAATAACATAAAAGCGCATAAAGTGGCCAGTTTCATGAACTTAATAAAACAAGTAGAAGAAATAATCCGGAATTAAAACTTGCATAAAATCATAGAATTGGGTTCATAAATCCCACATAGGGTTCCAAATAAAATCCTAGAAATAAGAAAATTAGCTACTCATGATTAAAGGAAAAACACAAATAAAATAAGTCATAAACGATAAATCTATGCTTAGAGTCTTCGAATTCTTCGTCTTCGTTATTGCTTTGTTGCTCTCCAAATTGCGTAAAAAAGATCATCAATTGTGTGCTTGGATTGGTCTTATATATATAGGGTGAAGAACTTGGGGAAGAAGGCAGTTTACTTGTGCAATTAAAATCCCTTTACTGCGCAACTTCGGAGTCTCGGACGGGGGTCCCACAATTTGCACTAAAACTCGGACGGGGGTCCGAGCTTTAAATCTTTAGAATTTTGATTTTTTCACTTTTGGCCCATATTTTCTCCAAAATTACAGTTTTGACCCCATACTTTTCCAATTCTTCAATTTGTACCTAAAATACAATAAATCAACTTTTTAAGCACCAATTATCGTTAAAACACACCAAAAGCTCAAATAAAAAGGTACGATAAAGTGTAAAAATATACACTTAACACTATTAAGTTCTTTTTGAATAAAAGTTGATATTCAAAATAAATTATGAGTAAATTACGGCCACTCCTTTGAGGGGATGTCAAATTATGAAAAAATCCCTTATGTTTGAGTAATTACAATCACCCATCAACTATGAATCTTCTTACACGTTCATCTTTGTGTGTTAAATTTACTGAGTTTTTTTAGATTATGTCGAATATTCTAAAGTTTGTACCGTTTTACTCTATTCGAGCTCCACATTTTGAAACAAGCCGATTATAAGATGTGTCTCTTGACTTGTAAATATCATATTGTGGTTCATCAGAAACTGCATTTTTATACAAAACTAGTACAAACTAGATAACATTCCACGAAATATAGAAGATTTTGTTGAATTTAACACCACAATGGTGGTGGACACGTAACAAAATTCATAGTTGAGGGGTGGTTATAATTACCCAAACATGAAGGGTTTGAAGACACTACTTGTGGGTGAGTTGTTGTATCCGATAGGCGATACGACCGTTCCTTGCTGCATGAACATAATCAAAGAGGTTCATGCAATTCGTCTTAAAATCTTTTCGCGCATCAGCCACCAAATGTTCCTTGATGAAATCATCAAGTTTGCAGCGGAAATTCCAACAATAATTTAAAAAAGTTGGATAAATGTGAAAGAAATCAATGTTTCTTTCCGGAAAAAAATAGTTTGGGAAGAATGATATTTTATTTTTATTTTGGGAAAATGGTGCAAACATAGCCAGGGTTTTTGAAAAATATCCTTAAGATATAGGTCCTGGTATTATAACTAAAGGACAAGTTCAACTAAATATTTGTTTCACAACCCTTATAAAATTCATTCCAAAACTGTCCTTTACACACAAAAAAAAGGAAACTTGCACCAAATAATATTAAAACAACATTTATCATTTTTTATTTTGTATTTAATATTTTCAATTTTACATCTACCATCTTATTACTTTTTTTTTAGCGTAAAATATTTTTTTTTCATTTTTAGTATTTGTTCACTATTATAAAAACCTTATTTTTCTAAATAAATATTGAAAATTATGATTTTTTTTTTAATGTTTTTCGACTGTAGTATCAATAGACACCCATATAAATTCATAGTAGTCTGTAGACACTCATAGAAACCCATTGTAATCTGTAGTCACCCATCGTCATTCATAGTCACACACTTTGAAAACCCTAGCCCCTATTTGAACCCTAGCCGCCACCCATGCACATAAACTCATATTAATCCATAGTAACTCGTAGTCATCTCCATGTTAAATCCTAAATTTGATGTCACCGCCTCCGTTATTACCATAACCACCCCCACCATAATCCACCACCACTTATATACTTGGACTCATACCTTTAAAAAAACGATGCCGCCTCCGCTACGCACACCATCGCCGCCTTCAGATCCACCGCCACCATAGATTCGCCACGCCACAACTACCCACTCCGTCGTCGTCTTCAGATCCACCGTCACCGTAGATTCACCACAGCCGCCACCTTAAGATTTGTTGCTGCCCACTCCGCCGCCGCCTTCTCGTCTGCCGCCACCCCTGTTTGCTTCTCCCAGCATATGGGCACAACTGATTCGTGAGCCCAAAAAAAATAAAAGTACGGAGAGATATGGAGATCAAGAGAGAAAGAGAGAGAGAAAGAAAGCGATAGAGAAAAGGAGAGAGAAAGAAAGAGAGATGAACAAATAGAAATAAATCTGGTTGAAGAAACGTGAATATATAGATTAAAAGATTTAAAGTATAAGGGTAGTTTAGGGATAAAAAAATAATTAGGGATGTATGTCATATATTGTTTCAAATTAAGGATTTAATTAAGAGATTGGATTTAAACTTGTCATTTAGTTGAAATTAAGTTTCGTTCGAGAGACTTATAGCATATTACCCCTAAATTATAATCTAATGGGTATGTATAGATCTTGCGGAAAATCTGCTCCTCCCAATTTCTGCCGATTTTCTTTTCTTTTTTTCTTTTATTTTATTAACTTTTGAGAAAAGATATACACGAGAACTAAAATATCTGCACAATTTGCCAATAATTTAGGGCAACCAAAACCTCTAAAATGGAATTAAATAGACGAAAATTATTAAATAAATTATGTACAACAATAAATCTTATTTAGTAAAAAATTTAACCATCACATGAGCGGAAAAAATTGCCCAGGGCCAAGAGTCACCTTATTTTTATTAATAAGATTACTATTACTATAATATTAAATTTTACTCGTTTTCTATTCTCTTGCTAGCCTAGCAAGAATATGGGGTAGATGATTGGGGTCAGTTCGGCAACATTAGGCCAAACCTTCTCTTACCCAAAATTATTGGATCAAGGCCCAATGAGCGATAATAATTAAGCTTGTCAACAATGGATAGCAAATACCGAGATGGATTAAAGATTTCGTCATAAGAAAGCTCATGATATAAGAAGTTCGCTGATATATACACGTGGGTAAAGCCCATCAACGGTCATCAGATTTCACTAGCGGAGTAACATGTGGTAGATCGCGAGCTCGTAGATAGCTTTTGGATAATAAGTTCTCGGTAAATAAATAAGGAAAGTGTATAAATTAGGATCGTTGATTGCCTAATTGATGTAAATATTGGATAAATAAAGAGCTTATAAAATAGGAAATAGTCATATATATATAACTCTCTCTATATAAACAAGGATGTAAAACTCGATTAGGGTTACAAATCATAATCGATACCATTTTTTTACATTCTCTTCTCAAATTTTCTCTGTTATTATTATTTTGCGTCCACTATTTTGTCAATATAATGTCGACCCTAGGCCCGACGTCTGATGAGCTCTCCGACAATAAAAAGGAGTAGAGTTTGAAGGGAGGTACTGAGGGTCCAAGTTTTGTACCATCAACAACATACATTTCAACGTAGAAGGCTCTCTTGCACTTGTTTCCTTAAGTGAGTTTTTCGTATAGCACATGCCTTTTCTTCTTCTATCCTCCAACTCTTGTTTATTCAGCCTTTTTGGTAACATGGCTCTTTTTTCTGGATATTAAATCCTCAATGGTTGTTCTAGGACTGAAAATTGAGGAGTCTTGTAGTTGTGAGTGGCTAATCTCACAAAGCTCTTAATCTCCACCTGCTATTGATCCACCATGTTCTCTTGCAACTTAGTTTGTATGATAGCATGGGCTATCATCTTCACTGTGTGCTTGAATTCTCCCTTCAATCCTTCCACAAAGTAGCTCTCTGGCCGAGTCCTATGTTTTCTCCCAATATATGCCTTGAGTTGTTCAAATTTCAACCTATACTCTTCCACATTAGTTTCTTGGCCAAGTTTATTGAACTCAACCACTAAACTAATTTCATCATGAACGAAGATAGAGTCCAGGAAAGACTGCTCTAGATACCAAATGTTATAGATCTCTCCTCAATATAAAAAATTACTCCAGTATTATAAGAGAAAAATTAACTGAAAGATTGTATTCAGTAAAACAAAAGATAGGGTTTTACAATCTTCAGATGACAAACTTGGGGACAAAGGAACAATTTTAACACTAAGCTAACTAAGTTCAGTCAAGTACTGAGTACAAACATGCCTTCTTCAGTCATTGCCTCCCCTATTTATATCAAGAAGACAACGGCCCAAAAGCTAGCTGTAGCAAGCGAGCTGCATGTAGTGATGATGGCGACATACAGTACCTTCTAAAACGACGGCGCTCCGTTTTTCTTTCTTCAGCCAAAAAGTCGCGAATTAAAATAAAAGACAAGCGCGCTTTTATAAGTTTAAACAACGCCGTCTCAAAAAATTTAATGAAATTGAAAAGCGGTTAAATTCGTTACACAAAATGGACCTGGTCATTATTTGGAATATTTTCTTGTTTTCTGCCAGATAAATAATTAAGTTTGTTTGTTTCTAAGATGTGATCGATCATTCTTAAAGTTTACAATTTTATTGGTTTTTTTTTTCAGATCGTGAGAAATCCTTCTACACCTCAACATTTTGGGCTACTTGTCTCGGTAAGAAATCGTTCTTTTATTAAAATCTGCCAGATTTAATTCTCAATAAAATCATAAAATAGTAGTAAAGTTAATCAGGGGTCTGTTTGCTATACATATTCACACGTTCAATTGTTGTTAGCCTGCGTTCTCACTTTAATTCTTTTTTCCCCCCTTGTTTCTTACAACATTTGTAGAATGCTCACACATGATTCTCTGATTATTATATCCTTTCGCAGTTGATATTGTTGAACTGGAATAACCGTCATTTGCTTGATTACCGTTTCTAGGACTAACATTTTACCGTTTCTAGGGCTACTTTGATTCGTCTGAGCTTGACACCTGAGGCCTTGTAATCTGTGAGATTGACTCTTGCCACTAATCTTGGACGTGCTATTCTCCAAGAGTAACTTTTTTCAACTTATTTTTGTCCCTTGAAACCTATATTAATATCCATAGTGTTTTCAGTCTGTTTTATCTCTGCTTGTTAGTTCTGGCAGTTGTCTTATTCCAATGTAAACGTTTTTTGGTTACAGTTCAAGCAAACAAAGCGTTATAAAATCTTACGTGGGGACTGCATACTCATTTTTCAATCAATGTTTTAGCATTTTGTATAAGATCTATGCTCTGACTGTGAACCTAGTGGATAACTTGAATGGTAAGTAAACTTTCATTCTTGAACTGTACTATATGTTTAATCAAATAAGTATAGAATTCTTTTATTAAGATTCAAAAAGTTTGGAACTTTTGTATGTAACTGAACCATTTGTTATTTGATTTCTCTTTTTAGGCATATTAAAAATTGACAAACATATAATATAGTGATAAAGTGAAAAGACAAACATATTTTTTAGGTAGCTGTTGCCTGTGCATAGAAGAAGGCACCTGCATGGGCTTGTTCACTTAAAAATTAAAATACAATATATTATATATATTTATGATGATGGTGGTTGTTTCGATCTCCTCGTCAATGAAACAGTGACGTTAGAAAATTTGGCATCTTCGTCGGAGATGTGTTGGGAAATGATTTTGCTGTATATCTGGAATAATTGGTCAATTACGAGTTGACCGAAATGGTTAACCAATAGCGATTCTGTGACGGATCTCATGCATTGGGCCAGATATTCACCGGCGTCGCTGTTATTGGGCTCGGGCCCAGGGCTACAGGCAGCCCATGTGATTTCTGAAGACTCGAGACGGTTGATGGTGAATGAGCCTTCCTTTTCAACCTCATTTTTCACTTCTTCAGGTGAAGGTGTGTATTGGGGTATGTTGAATGACTCTAACTTTTCTTTTTCAATCACTCCCTGGAATATATATATATATATATAAAAGTAATTGATAGAATACAATTTATTGAATTAGTATCAAATAAACCCTAACTAGTTAGTAAAATAATAATTTTTATATATAAAAAAAAAACGCTAAGTAACCTAAAAAAAAAAACTCTAATGGCATATTTGTAAAATAATATATATATATATATATATATATATATATATATATATATATATATATATATATATATATATATATATATATATATATATATATATATATACTATTTTGCAGCCATTTTTTTTCTAATTACTTTCACATCAAATCTCCACTAGCACATTCCTAATTCAATACCTCTATATCTTTTTAATTGTTATTATTATTTTTATCTCCTATTTTTTAGCCTATTTTCTCTAATTATTTTATGCTTCATTTATTTAACCATCAATTTTATATTATGACAATTAAATTTTAATAATTTTTTTTTCTGAATGAGTTTGTAATTTTTTAAATTTGTATAAATGTTGATGTTGTTACCGATATCACTAATAAATTTTAGTATATTTTTTATTATCATGTATTAAATTTATCAATATTTTCACTTTTGAAATGTTATCTCATGCATCGTACGGGAAAAAATACTAGTATTTAATAACATATGCATACCTTGATTGGGTGGTGGACCGAAACCGTACTTTCTCATCTGACCTGATTTCCCTGGACCAAAAAACTTGGCCAAAAGTTGATCTTTCACGTCTTTGTTTTTCAAGGCCTCTGGATTTCTTGAAACTAATTGTTTAAGCTTTCACTACAAATGATATAAATAGTTAGAAGGTGGTTATTGAACACAAATATTATCAAAATATAAATAATAAATAACACACAATAAATTTAGACGTCTTCTTATCCAATGTGCTCTTGGCAAAACCAACATGTGTCGCCATCCAATAGTCATAGTCTGTAGGATCTTCACCGTTTTCCATTTGCATCTGAAAAGCGATTTAGAACTGATGCTTAAAATTATCTTCAAGCGAGAAGTTTGCCTATAATCAAACATTAAAAAACAAATAAGGTGTTGATGACTAACCAAAGAGAGAATGTAAGATAATGTACTGAGAGTAGAAAGATTACCTTGTACTCCAATCAAGTTATTTCCTTTTTATATTTGTCAATTTTCCTCCAGTTTGTAACCGTAAGAGGAAATCGACTGCCATTCTTTGCTACACGGCCCATTTGGCTAGAGAGTTTTGCTGCATTCTCTCCTATGGCTTGATTAAGATCATTAACCTGAATCTCAAAAAATTTCTTACCCAATGACTTGAGCATTTTTGTTCTACCTCGACCCTTTTTTGTTGTTTTCTCACTCATTCCTAAATATTTGAAAGTGATAAAATATTAAAATTTTAGTGAAAAATATAACATTATAACTAAAAGAAGTAATATTTTACCAGGTGGCATCGATGAAGCCTCATCTGCGTCACTATCAGACTCCATAAATTTAGCATCACCATTAAGTGGAATATGAGAATGACATGATGATGGCTGACCATTTGAATGTATTAAATGATCAGAAAACTTTAATGGAAGACTAGCACTAGAAATAATATGTTGAAGACTCGGTGCAAATTCTCCATCCCCTTGTGAGATAATTTGCGTTGGCGCTTTCCATGATTCATAACCTGTGTGAACGAAATAGATTTCTTAAGAACATTTTTTACGAATTAGAATTTATAGCAGAAACAAAATAATCAAAATTCATGTTTTTGAAGCTTATAAAATTCATGTGCAGAAAATCTAAAACCTCAAAAATCTTGAATCATCCGATGAAGATCTTATTAAGAGAATTAATCATCAAATATGCAAAAATAATCAGCATGAAACCAAACACTTGAGATAACTATATATATATATATATATATATATATATATATATATATATATATATATATAACTATGCTTTAATTTCTACCTCTAAATATTTAATGGTTCTACAAAAGTAAATTAAATATAATAATCATATGCTGGCAGATTGTACAATTAAATATCAACATTAGAATTAAAAACTTATTTAGAGATTTATATATTATCTGACTTATTACTATAAATTCACAAGTATTTTCACTACAGTTTTTTCTATTTTTCTGAACCAAATGAATTCCACAGATAATTTGTAGAAAACCCACAATATCAAAACCCAATCAAGCCAAAAAATAACACCAAGCGTAATTGGAAGAGATTTATATGTAATTTTGTCATACCTCATTCCAATTTATGCCTCCAATTCGTAATGGTAGGGTTAGTGGCGCGTCGGAAGCGGTTGTGCGACAGTGGAAGCGGATGTGCGTCGGTGGAAGCGATTGTGCGTCGGTGGAAGCGATTGTGCGTCGGCCGCAGCACTCTCTACACGGTGGTAAAGGCCGCAGTGCAGCCGCAGCAATCACAGGCAGTTGCAGCGGTGGTGACGATGGAGGTGTTGTAGCACCGACGGTGGTACTGCTGAAAAAGCCCTAATAGCGTTGTGTACAGCTGGAGAGTAATTTTTATTTTTTTTTATTTTTTATAATATAAGATTGTGTTGTTTAATTTAAATCATTTAATTAGCCGTTTTATAAAACATTAAACGGATAATCTTAAGTAGCAATTTTATTTTATAAAAAATAAAAAGTAACAATTTTATTTTATAAAAAATAAAAAGTAACAATTTTATAAAACTTTATGTGACGTTTATAATTCGTCGAGATTGGGTTAAAAAGTGTCAAAATAACCAATATATTTGACGGTTTCTAGGCGTTAAGAATCTTATAAAACCGTCAAGAATACGTTTTTTTTACGACGGTTATGAAACCGTCAGATAAAAATTGCGTTGTAAAAGCCCCAAAATGTTGTAGTGTACGGTTCATCTCTAGTAGTATGACATGTTAGAGTATGTGAACAACAAGCCAACTTATGGCTGTGATCTTTTTGTTTATTCTTGTAATAGATAATCATTTTTCGTATTAATGATAAAACACCTTGGCATTCTATATCTTTGTCCCTTGTTCAAACATAGATATAGTCCTTACGGTTATAACAATTACTTATAATTGATCTTTTAGGATCGTGAGATATTTACTTAAGTATTATAACTGTTAAACTGTGTTTCTAGTCGAAGGGTTACGCCACCAGTGAGGATATCGGCCTTTCCCATTAAGAGACTAGCACTTAGTGTACGTGTACTGCGTCTCATCAGTAAACGGTATTGTGATATCTGCATGCATAAGTGGGTGCTCGTAAGTTGACGAGTTCACTGAACTCCCTCATCCTAGAATACTGTAAGTGGTTCTCAATAATCGAGTAGAGATCTCTATGATATCGTTGTACACCATTAGTCCTTAAGACCTAGACATCACCGTGAATTCACTAGAGGACCAGCTGTATCGTGACATGTCCATGAGTTCCACCGAGGACCGCCCCAAGGGCCAGTGTTCGTGCAGTCCGAAATCTAGTGGGAGGTCTGTGCATTGTAGTCGGGGATTCGATCGCTAGAATAGTCTTGGATGTCCTATGTGTTCTTATAGTTCGTAATCTTTAATTCTCTGGCCAGAGCTGACTAAGTGATGATTAGGGAATTCGATTCTCTAAGTCATGCACGTACATATTACAACACTTAGAACGATTGCACAGTTATTGAACTACAAAGGAGGTCTCGATGAACCAATGCCTCTAGTTCAATCGGGAAATATGAATCGAAGGGATCGTACTGTACGTTAACTATATTCCACGGTTCTTGCATGCACTTCATTTGTATCTAGGGAATCATGACGTGGTCGTGAAGTTTCTAGACGCCAATCTTGATTTTTTGGGTGATTAAGTTGAAATGAGCGTCATCTTAATTATAACTCTAGGGACGAGTTTAAACCGCAAAGAGTTGTGGACCCACGGCTAGCTTACACCTGAACCATCGAGGGTCACACTGCTCGTGCACTCGAGTTCTTTGAATAAACGGCCAAAGATAAAAATGTTTAATCTTTGCATAATTGGAAGTCAATATGATTGCGTCCAACATTCGTAATTGAGAATTACGAATAAGAATAAGAAAAGGAAAGAACTAGGCGAACATCTTAGTGAACTGTCTAAATTGGGAAGTTTCCAAATTTAGCAGGAATTAGGGTTTCCTGTTTTAGAAATTGGAAATCTAGAATTGGCATTCGTAATGACGAGGACATTTCAAAGATTACGAAAATATCATTGTTATGATTTTCCAATCCCTGAGTTATGAGAAACGAGCGAAGAAAGACTAGCGAACTTAAGTTGTTGGGCCCGGTCCAACTTAAGCCCGTTAGGGCTTTTATACAAAACACTACAAATACAAGATTTATAGGTCTTGTACACACACAAGTGAACATAACACAAACCCTAGCCGCTCACTCCTCATGTCCGCTACCAATCTGCTGTTGGGAATCGGGCACGTGTACGCACCAGAAAACAAAATTTTTATATGAAATAAACAATTTAATTCACATAATCAGATGCTCGATTCGTATTCAACAATTACATAAATCAATTCATGAAAAACATACTGCGAATATAAACATATAATTTAATCTAAGTAAATTAATAACTAACTAACATCGGATCCGAAAATTACCTCTTGAAGCGTGAGGCAAGCACTCGGATCGAAGCAAACTGCCACGGAAACCAATCCGTGCAGTCGGGAGCAGCGGCGGCGACGGACGCGCTGGCAGCGGCGGCACGTGAGGATCACGCGCTGTCTTCACGCGGCGCTTGAAGGCGCGTGCGACGTCTGCTCGGCGGATGCTTCTCGACGATTTGACTCATTGGTCTTCCTCCTCTCGGATTTCACCTCGTATACTGAAATCAACTAACTATGTGGCACTATGTTGAATGACCATCTCAACCAAAAGCTTAAGCTGTTAGTGAAATGTATCATTTAATATTAATATCTCCAATACGCCCTCTCAAGTGCAGGCGAATTACATTTGAGGCCTTGCACTTGAAATATTTTTAAATGGGTGGCTGTGGGATTCGAACTCAGGATCTTTCATTTGGCCTGGCTCTGATACCATGTTGAATGACCATCTCAACCAAAAGCTTAAGCTGTTAGTGAAATGTATCATTTAATATTAATATCTCCAATACACTAGACACATAAAAGTCAGAATAAACGGAAGAAAAAGACAAAAGGAAAATACTACCAATAGTATAATCGGCGCGTGAGGCCGATTCCGACGACGGCGGCGATGGCCGCGGTGGCGCGCGGGGGGGGGGGGGGATCGGCCGAGGGTTATGAGAGAGAGGCTAGGGTTTTCTCTAGTGTGTTGTATGTTGTATGTTGTACAAGACCTATAAATCATATATCTATAGTGTCTTGTATAAAAGCCCTAACGGGCTTAAGTTGAACCGGGCCCAACAGCTTAAGTTCGTTAGTTCTTTACTCGCTCGTTTCTCACAACTCAATTATCGGAAAATTGTAAATTACATTTTCGGAATCATTGTACATCCTCGTCATTACGAGTGCCAATTCTCGATTTCCAATTTCTAAAAGTGGAAACCCTAATTCAGTGGACCTTCTAAATTTGGAAACTTCCCAATTTAGAAAGTTCACTAAGATGTTCGCCTATTCTTTTCCTTTTCTTATTCTTATTCATAATTCCATATTACGAATGTTGGACTCAATCACATTGACTTCCAATCATGCAAAGATTAAACAATTTTATCTTTGACCATTTATTCAAAGGTCTCGAGTGCACGAGCAGTGTGACCATCGATAGTTCAAGTGTAAGCTAGCCGTAGGTCCACAACCCTTTGTGGTTTAAACTCATCCCTTAGAGTTACGATTAAGATGAAGCTCGTTTCAACTTAATCACCCAATGAATCAAGATTGGCGTCTAGCAACTACGCGTCATGATTCCCTTGATACAAATGAAGTGCCTGCAAGAACCATTTGATATAGTTAACGTACAGTACGATCCCTTCGATTCATATGTCCCGATTGAACTTGAGGCATTGGTTCATCGAGACCACCTTAGTAGTTCAATAACTGTGCGATCGTTCTAAGTGTTGTAATCGGTACGTGCATGACTTAGAGAATCGAATTCTCTAATCATCACTTTAGTCAGCTCTGGCCAGAGACTTAGTGATTACAAACTATGAGAACACACAGGACATCCAAGACTATTCTAGTGATCGAATCCCCGACTACAATGCACATACCTCCCACTAGATTTCGGACTGCACGAACACTGGCCCTTGGGGCGGTCCTCGGTGGAACTCAGGTACAGGTCAGAATATAGCTGGTCCTCTAGTGAAGTCACGGTGATGTCTAGGTCATAAGGACTAATGGTGTACAACTATACCACTTAGATATCTCTACCGAAGACAGCGCGTGAATCTCAAGCGCTGCAGCTGATCGCGCGTCCATCGTCGTCGCTGCTTCCGACTGCAAAGATTAGTTTCTGTGGTAGTTAGCTTCAATCCGAGAACTCGCCTCACGCTTCGAGAGGTAATTTTCAGATCCCTTTTAATTAGGTTTTAATTTAATTATATTAAATTAAACGTTGATATTCGCATTATGATTTTTCATGAATTTCTATATGTAATTGTTGATGTATGATTCGTGATTTACTGCAAGCATGCTACTTGATTTAATTATCGAATTAATAATATGCATGTTGTATTTAATTTTCGCTGGAAGCATTAAGGTTCGCAATTAATTGCTATTATCGAGTACGTGTTTATATGATTAAACTTGTTTTTGATATAAAATTTTATTTTCCGCTGCGTACATATGCCTGATTCCCAACATGACATTTCATTTCCTCATTAAAAGTTTCACTTACAGTTAACGCCCTACACATCCTGAAATATCTGGAATGCCCCTCACTTTATATCAGAATTACAACTACACTTCATTTCCACTTAAAAAAACTACTAGGCATAAAAAGGTATTTTAACAAAATCGTTTCAATACATATTTATTTATTCATCACCAAAACATTTTCCAAAAACGTGTTAGGACAAATCTTTGGCACGTTTTTCTACAAACATTTTCCGATAGGAACCTTATTTGTTAACTCTATTTTGAAACCACTACAAGTCAAAAGTTATGTACTCCCCCGAGAGAAAATCGAGGACGATAAAGACCGGAAGATCAAGAAAGAAGAAAGAGGAAAGAAAAGTTCGACATTAGTCTTCTCAAGTTATATATCGAAAGAGCAGTACTCTGTTTTATAAATGTTTGATTTCTTGTTCTTGTAACAATTAAATGGTGGATTGACTCAATTTGGAATACTAAAATTACAGAAAAAAAATTGTTGTATCGTTGTTAGAGTTTGTGAAACCCTGTTATATTCTTCGAATTACACGATTTTGAGGATTTAAGTAGTTGAGTAATATGATTCTACACTTTTAGTTTGTTGATATGAACATTTTTCGTTTATACCCATACATTTTTAGTGTGCAAAACATTGTAGTTTTAGTTTATAGAATTTTGATTGTTAGTTTTTTTGCATCTGATAGACTACGTATTTACAAAAACTTTTAGTATGTACCAAAAGTTGTCCCATTGTATTATTGTGCTTAGATATTCGTATATTGTGTACAGTGAAAACATAGATGGGTCAAAATAAGGAAATGACCACCGATAGAGTGGAGACTAGATGCTTCCCGAGTTGTTTCACCAAAACAATGACGAAAGTGAGTGTTAAAATGGGGATATTACAATTGAAGGCCCTGAAGTCACATCCATTTGGGCAGTACATAGGCATGGCCAAACTATGACACAATTTCACAAAAGCTCAGAATCTAATGAAGTGGTATAAAGTCTAATAAAGTAAAATCTAGTTCTATTCGATTCGATTGAGTTTTCAACTACACTGCGGTTAATTGCACCATGAAGGGCAGCCAATTAACATAACTTGATGGGCGGATAGTTCTCCCATTGTTAACCGCCTTTTTAAGGTAGACTCCACTGAAATAGAATTGCTGAACTGTTAGGGGATTATGCAAATAAGGATGATTGTTTGGATGACTTTATTCAGTTTTACTCACTTTTTATGTTGTAATTATTTTTTTTATTTTCAAATCCTAGCAAGACATGCCCTAGGTTCATTTATCATTACATAGATAATGTGTACAATATAGGATTGTTTGCATGGGAGATGGCTGCCTATGTTTTTTTGGTTGAAGAAATGAGGAAGAACGTTGATGGCGCACTGTATTTTAATGGATGCGCCATTAGGTTGTTGATGAGTTATCTACTTTATGTATGATATCATTTATATATTATTTTTTTATGACTATTATATTGCGTTTATGAGTTTGAATTGGGCACGCTTGGATGCATGAGGGGGTCTCTTCTCTGGGTTTATAAACATGTGTGACGGTGAAGCGTTTGTATCACTAATAAATAGAAAGGTGAAGCGCTTCTTTGTTACATCTGAGTTAGCATTTGATACACACACAAATAAAGGTGAAGTGCTTCTTTGCATTAACCGTAGAAGAGAAACTGAAAGGTCCAAATGCCTCTACTACTGATGAATCAAATGTGTCCTTATACACTTTAGAAGCAACAATTCTTCTTAAAGATAGAGATGAAGTAATTGCACTTTGAAAAACAAACAGATGAAATGAAGAAAGAAAACAAATAAAAAAAAGAGGTTGAGCACGAAAAAGAAGAACTTGTAAGATCACATTTCGTCAAATATGTTTATTGCTATTGTGTACGTTTTAAAATCTAATAAATCACATTTGGAGTACTGATTAAATACGACATTGAGCGCTAACAAAAGTTAAGGATTTGTGGTGTTTGGATAATAGGATAATTAATTGAAATTTTGAATTTAGGGTGTTTGGTTACATGTATATTTTTTTTTTTTTTTTTTTTTTTTTGAGTAAGGTTACATGTATAGTTTAAGATGAGAAGAAAAATAAATACAAAATCACTAAGTGAGGGGCATTGTAGATATTTCGGGTGGGTAGGTACCTAGCTGTAAGCGAAACTTAGAAAGAGGACTGCAGTGTCCAAAGTATACTAGTGGGGACTGAATCGTATTTGAATTTAGGTAAAAATTACGAGTAAAAACCATAACATTTTTTATTTTGTAATTTATAAATCATTTTCATGATAATATTTAGGACATACTATGTTTTTACTTATTTTATTTATATTCAAAATTTTAAAAGTATTTACTTATTTTATTTTCTATAAATACCTAAAAATGAAGGGAATGGAAAATTTTTAGGACACAATTATACCTTAATCCCGGTAGCTTTTAGTTCACTCTTGAAATGTTTGACCCCCAAATAAAAAATTCTTGGTTCCGCCACTCCATATATATAGAGAGCCAAGTAGGGCAATGGCCCACCCATTATTTTTCATAGAGATTTAAAATGTTTCGTGTATGATTATCATTATCGGCACCCTCATAAAATATTTCATGTATTCATCCTGACCCCTTCGTACTTAAAATGTTGCTTCGTTCATATAAGAGATAGACAATAAAGTGATATATATCACCGTTTCAAATCGGAAGAATTAAGGCTTGTAATTCTCAAAAGACAAAAAACTCCTTATAAATCGCAAGTACAACTCACGCGTCTAATTCCAGACAATTTAGCTGAAAATAAGTAAAAATTGGCAATATGACACAATAATTGAGTTCAAGTGTGATTTAAATAAAAAAAAAAAAAAAAAAAAAAAAAAAAAACGGAAAGTTATTCGGATTAGTTTGCCTCAATTCAAATGCATATGTATATCAAGGTTGTAAAACGCGGAAATCGGATCGGAGACGGTTAGGCACCGCCTCGCGATTAATCGGTGCGACGGTGATTAATCGACGATAAATCGGAAATAAATTATTTTATTTTTTTAATTTAGTATAATATATTTCTAGATATTAGTTGTAAATAGTCAAAACATATATAAAAATTTATCTAAATATGATTATATCCCCATCATTTATAAATCCTGATAACATAATTAAAGTTTAATAATAATAAGATCATAATACAATAAAAATCCTTATAAAATCCAAATAAAACACACATCTTTTGAATTTAAATTTATTCTTGAACATTGCAAGCATATATCATTAGCTTCTTTAACAATAACAATTAACATAAACAAAATAAAGTTTAAATTCATTTTTTATTAAATGCTCAACTTTAATTTGAATTAAAAACAGATATTTTTTACCGATTTTTGCCACCAAAGTTTAACCTGCCTCCATGGTTTGACCGCCTCACACCGCCTAAAACCGCTTCAATGGCCAAATCCCGATTTTTGAAACATCTACATTAAAATCGTAAATATTTAGGACCACCTCCACCTTGAAGACCGATTAATCAACCAGCTCGACCAATTTTTTTGAGAACACAGTACACAGTGGCGGAGCTAAACAAGAGCAGGTGTGGCTGTGCCCCCCTACCACCGCAACATTGAAAGAAAAAAAACAATTAGGAAATTTTAAATAGTAATTTTTATATATAGACTTTCGGCCCCCACCCCATTTTTTTGTAAGTATGAACTTTGACCCCGCCATTTATTATTTATTTTTCTCATACTCTTACTTCAATTTATATAGGTTTTTTCATATTTATCATTAGAATATAAACAATTATCATTAAAACTTATACTATTTGAATCTATACATATTAAGTTATTTTTGTATTATTTAATAAATTTCTCTAAAATTATAGTTTTGGTCCCCCATCCCATGTTTGCACGTTTTTTCACCTTTGGTCCCCCTTTTACCGCCATCAACAAAATACACTCTAATGTTTTCACATTTTAACACAATGAGTCCCTTCTTCTGTTTGACTGTCAAGAATTAACGGTCAACGGTTGAGGTATGGCTGAATTTGGGGTTTTTATTTGAGACGATTTCCAAAAGACCTTTGTATTCTTTCAAAATAGTCTAAAGACCCCAAAAAAATTATCCAACATTTAATCCCAAATTCGTCATTTAACCAATTTTGACCGTTGATAAATCTAGATTTTTTTTAAACTTCTTCTTTCGGCGATGACTTTTTTTTTTTTCTTGATTTGTTTTTACTTTTTTCTTTGATTTTTTTTCCTATCAACATAGTATTATTAATGTATAACACAATAATACTACTATATTAATATCTAGAATCGTATATTAAAAATTTCAAACTTGTAACAAAGTTTTTATCTAAAATTTAGGGACCAAAATACAAGTTTAAAAAAATCTTAAAAATCCCTAATTTATTCCTCTCAAACTTTTCTTCATGGAACCGTCTGCGCATCCCAAATTTCTTCCCAAAAAATATGAAGAAGATGAATTAAATATGTGATGGAATAATTTGTAAAGGAGAAAACAACTCTAGTACAACGGTTTTTGGAGCCAACACATAGACCGTTTATTTAAAAAAAAAAACATTATTTTTTCTATAACTATTTTCCAGTCGTTCAGTGGCATTGACTTTTTACTTTTTCTTTTTTTTTTTTGACTTTTTTTATGATATTATTTTTTCCGCCGGTTATTCGTTTTGACATTTTTTTTTAAATTATATTTTTCTCTCTACTCAACAATTGATATGAAAATAAAATAGTAATCAAGAAAAAAAGTCAACGCACCCGACATTCAACATGGGTCAACAACTGCAAAAAAAAAATCAATGGAAACAAATTCAACCTAGTTAACAAGAAAGTCAATGTCGGAAAAAAAATCAACAAAAAGATAAAATAAAATAATCAACGGCGGTAAAAAATAGGGTCATTGGTTAAAATCGGTTAATTGGTGAAATTGATGTTAAATTTGAGTTATATGACATTTAGGGGTTTTTAGAAAGTTTTGAAATAATACAGGGGTTCTTATTGCAATTTTATCAAAGAAAAATCGCAAATTCAGCCTTTGACGGTTGCTTGTTGACAGTCAAACAGACAGAAAGACTCAATATGTTAAAATGTGACAACATTAGAGCAGGGGCGGATGGTAAGTATGTCAAGGTGGGGTTGTTGCCCCCCTACATTTTCAAAATTTTCCATTATATATATATATATATATATATATATATATATATATATATATATATATATATATATATATATATATATATATATATATATATATATATATATATATATATATATATATATATATATATATATATATATATAAAAAGAAAATTATATATTATATAATATTAATTTTGGCTGCACTAAATTAGGATGTTGTAGAAAGTTTTTATGTGTTTTTGGGCTTTCGGGCTTCTAAAAAGATTACTCAATGTGGAATTAACAAAAATTTGCTCTCCCAATTTCTACAGATTGATGGTTTCAGAACAAAATGATTAGATAAAATTCAAATTGATCAAAAATGTACACAATCTCTTTACTAATTATGACCAAATTGAGTAAATTAATTTCATTTTTATGTTTTTAGTACGGGCTCAATAGCGGATGATTTTAGTTACAATTTAAATGGTTGCATTTGTTTAACCCATTAACATTAATATTTATATTGATATTAAAAAAAAAAAAAAAAAAAAAAAAAAAGCTACATTTTTTTTGATCGGATGTTTAGCCCCCATCTAAATGTCCCACGGTCCGCCCCTGCATTAGAGTGTATTTGTTGACGGCGGTAAATGAGAGACCAAAAGTGAAAAACGTACAAACTTGAAGGACCAAAAGTATAATTATCCCGTCTGCCCCGCATATAATATATATAAGTATTTGTCAAAGCAACAAGAAAATTGCTAGGCAATATGCAGTTTATTAAAAAAATGGCATCCATTAACAGAGCTCATCAACACGGGGCTCTGCTAAAACATACACTAGCTCTCAATGCCATGAATGCTGGAGATGGACCTCACAGCTATGCCCAAAACTCCTCCTATCAGGTACAACAAATTCAAATCCATATATCTATATGCAATATATATATGTATATACATAGTACATACATAATTGAATTAAAATTTATTGCAGAGAGGAGTAGTAGAAGTTGCGAAGCCAATCATTGAAGAAGCGATCGCCACAAAGCTAGACATCAAATTACGCGGCTCCTCGACCATCGGCGTGGCCGATTTCGGTTGCTCAACAGGGCACAACTCATTTCCAGCCATGCAAATAATCACACAATCAATCAAGCAAAAGCTACACCGTCTCGACGAAACAATTACCCCGGAATTCTACGTATACTTCAACGACCTTTACAGCAACGATTTCAACACCCTCTTCGGTTCACTGCCGCCACCGGATCAGCGGCATTACCGTGCAGCCGCAGTGGCGGGAGACTTCCATCGCCGCCTCCTGCCGGAGTCGTCCCTTCACTTTGCGTACTCTAGTTGGTCGCTCCATTGGCTGACCGGTGTCCCGAAAGGCGTGGATGAAAGAGATTCTCCGGCTTGGAACAAAGGGGAAATTCTCTACACAACCGAAAGAAAGGAAGTATGTGAAGCTTATTTGAAACAGTATGAAATGGATATTGAGTCATTCTTGAAAGCAAGGGCAGTAGAAGTTGTGGGGGGAGGGCTTATGGCCATTGTAATAGCTGGAGTACCTGATTTTTGGGATCCTCAAACAGAGTACACTATTCCTTCTGATGTA
Source organism: Erythranthe guttata (assembly GCF_000504015.1). Next base: position 567,880 of record NW_012193676.1, read on the forward strand.
AACCTTTTGGGATCTTGTCTCATGGACATGGCTACAATGGTAATTATTTATTTACTTTATTTATTGCAATTAATTAGTGCATGTGTCACCGGTAGAAAAATTATTTTTTACTGCAACAATTAACCGCAGTAAAAACTAAAAAGCATCAAATTCGTAGTAAAAACTTTTTTGCTACGTATTTGCTACAATTTTACCCCGTAACAACATATACGGGCATGACAAGAACTTTGCTACGCTAAATGGTTGTAGCAAATACTTATTTAATACGGTAAATCCTAGCATACTACGACTCCAAGATTACCGTAGCAAAAAAAAAATCGTAGTAAAAAGTCATTTTTTACTGGTGTGTTATATTGAATTGCTGATAAAACCACCCCATGTTATTCTATTGTCAAAACTCTTATTTGATTTGATTCTTTTTAGCAATTATTAGTACCCGTGATTAGGTGTTGTTTGCTAGAAAAAAAAAAAAAAGTCAAAGGAATCTTGCCAATAAAAAAACAGAATTACAAAAAATATTCAATAACTTCTTTTTTTAATATGAAATATTTGTATGGTATAGGAATATTTGTTATGCCAGGTAGCGTTTTCTGGGTTTTAGCGAAAGATCATCATTCCAACAATAATATTCGTTACCACGCTATACTAATTTAGCACCCCACTAACAATAACAATAGTTAATTTGCAATATTAAATAAGTATTTGGTTAATAAAGCCAAATTAATTAATTAATGTTGCATGCAGGGAAGATTCAGTGAAACAAAAGTGGACACATTCAACCTGCCATACTACTTCAGCACCCGAAAACAGTTGAAGTCAATATTGGAGAGGAGTGATAGTTTCACCATTGAAAGGATGGATATACTAAACAACCCTGGAAAGCACACCTTGCCCACCGTTAAAGCTCGTGCATCATTCTTCAGGGCTGTCCATGAAAGATTGCTCACAGATCATTTCGGAAATGAAATCATCGACGAATTGTTCTACCTATATATGAAGAAACTTGAATCTTCGCCCGTTTTCTTGAACCCTTATAATGACAAATCCATTGTGATTTTAGCTGTTCTCAAGCGTAAAGCCGGTTAGCAGTACAAAACTACATGCTTGTGTATTCTTGTACCCTTAATTATCAAAGTCATGCTTTTAGGTTTCCATTTCACTAATGGGAAATTGTTGCTTTTGTTATATTTTCATAAAAAAATGATTTTCAAATTTGCTTGGGGATAACTGAGTAACTATAATGAGAATTAGCAAAGTATATGCAAATCAAATTCCAAAGAAAAGCAAGAAACAGTACACATCTAACAGCAAACGCAAACAACAAACTAAATACGGATTTTTTTTCTGTATGAATAATAGATCAGATGTATTATACCAAGAAGAAGTCACATAATTAGAGCAATAGGAGCAAACATAATATAAGTGGTTCCGTAAGCGTGATGGAGCAAATTTTGCACCCTCGAGAACTTTCTTCGAACCTAATGCATAATTAGTGTTTGCAGATCAGTCAACTTGGAAAAATCACCTATTGTGATTATTGAAGAATTAGATTCAGTGCCATATATGGTTAGAAATCTCTAGTAGTCTAGTTTCCATCACAAGAAATGATTTGCGAAACGGAAGTCTAATGAAGAAGTTATGAACAGTTTTCTAGAGTCTGCCAACTGCACTCGGAAAATTTGAAAGTATTGTGTCTTTTGGTATTTCTAAGAGTCTTACTTATTTTATTAGTCTATTTTTTTATTTTAATTATTGTTATCATTTAATAAGGTCATATTTTATGTATTGTATGAGTCAAGATCAAATTTATCTATTTTCTGGAATAAAAAGATCATGAGCCATTCAAAGTGCAATTTCCTTTGTTTTGGAGGGATGTTCCAAAACTCCTATATAAGCACCCTTTAAATGAAAAAAATGGGAGATGGTTGTTTAAGTTTAAAAATATCTTACAAGTTAATTGTATTGAGAGTGAGTTATTTCTCTTTATACGAGTGAGTGACTTGGTTGCGTTGAGTGATTCTGTGATTAGTAGCGTCGAGTGAGTCCACTGCCGCCGGTTGAGTGATTCCTGGTCATCTATCATTTTTTATCTCTTCCCGTTGCGGGTTTCGGCCTGCATCAAGTGGTATCCATCAGGTTACGCTTTTTTTTCATACTCTGATCAAATAACATGTCACCCCATTATCAAAGAAACTTTGAAGATGTCAATATCCACGCGGAAATTGATAAAATACGACAAATGTTAGCTGAACTTCTAGCAGGGGAGAACTCTCCTACTCGAAGTAGAGGAAATATTTCTCAAAATTCTATAAGCGAAGCCCATGGCGAACTTCACAATTCCTCAAGTTCAACCAATATTTTTTTAAATCCTTTCGCCGCTCAAAATAATACAACAGTAGATGCGGATGAATGCTGTGATTGGAAAGCTTCACCAGAGGGTTTCTTTGAGTGGAAAAATCTTGAAGAAATTAACCTTGTCGAGGAAGATCAGTATGATGAGGAAGACAAACCCCCTTCATTTTGATGAAGAATTTGCACAAGAAGTTGAAGAAGAGTATTGTCCTATGATTGACAAGTTGAAGTGCGAGAAACATCTAAAGCCGTACAAAGCTTCGTGGTTCAAGAAATAACAAATCCTAATTTCTCAAAACAATCGCATGAAGTTTTCAACTGGAAATTACGACGATAAAGCCTATTTTGATGTTCTTCCCATGGATTCTTTTCATCTTCTTTTGGGAAGGCAGTGGCAATATGATCGAGATGGTCACCATAATGGAAGAGAGCATACTTATTCGGTTTTCAAGAATGGAACTAAATATGATTTGCTTCATTTAAAACGTACACCAAGTTGCAATTGTCTCAAAACTCCAGTGAACTTTCGGTTCTACTAACATTTCAAAAAAAAAAAACAATCAATGTTTGTTTCGAAGTCGAGAACGAGTTATTTTCAAGAAAGGGAGAATGATGCAAAATTGGTGTTTGTAGATCAGTCAACTTTCATTGAAATTGGAGGATCAGATGGATGTGATTTCTCTTTTGTGTTCTATCTTTCTGGCTAATCGAGGAGAAGGAAAATATTTGTGCTTGGTGAGTCATATACAAGTAGTCATATATAGTCAGATGTGGTCATATACACGTAGTCATATATAGTCACATGTGGTCATATACATGTAGTCATATATAGTCACATGTAGTAACATATATTAATCTATAGTTATATATAAGCTATGTTTTTTTTTCCTGATGTATAGTGATGTTGATGATTGTGTTTTTCCAATTTTATTTTTTTTTTTACTAATCTTGATTTGTGAATTTTGTTGTTGCTTTAGATAAAGTTCTTTTATATATATATATATATATATATATATATATATATATATATATATATATATATATATATATATATATATATATATATAATCAACGTCTACATAATCGGTAGACTGTAATTTTGGTGTAAAAACACAGTGCATGATTACATATAAATACATGCATGATTATAGAACGTGTAGTATACTATAGTCATGTATAGCGGTCTCAGTACAGTAAATTTATCAAATTTTGAATTAATAGAAAAAATTAAAAAATTAAAAAATTAAAAAATAAAACAAATTAAAACATTTCGAAAGTTAAAAAAAATATTTAAAAAAAAATCAATAATAAAAAAACAATAAAGTAATATATAGGAATAAAAAAATAAGGGTCTTTACAAATAAGTCAATCAATGGGTACTTATTCATAAAGAGATCCAGACAATAAACTCATTTACAAAAAAGTCCACACATGGTCCAGATTTTTGTACAAGACTAAAATAATCCCTCATACTTTAATATGCTCCAATTTCGTCATTTAATTTAATTTAACCTCAATTTGACCCCAAATTTCACAAATTATTCAATTTTGATCCAAAACACATTTTTATGGACAATTTCATCCGTCAACACCGTTGACCGCCGTTTTCCGGCGTTGACTTTTTCCCTTTTCTTCTTCTTCCTGATTTTTTCACCGGTTTCCGGCGTTGACTTTTTTTTTCTGATTTTTCCGCCACCTGTTTCCGGCATTTACCTGTGAGTAACAGTCATATACTATAACAACAATAATATTACCGTCAACCACAGTAATATTACAATAATAGACAGTAATATTATTGCGTTACTCAGTGAATAACTTAAACAAACAAAAAAACCTAAACAAAAGAATAATATTGATGTGGTTGACAACAATATTACTACAACAACAGTAATATTACCGTCAACCACAGTAATACTATTGTGTTTACAGTAATATTACAATAATAGACAGTAATATTATTACATTACTCCGTGCATAACTCAAACAAAACAAAAAACCCAAAAAAATAATAATATTGATGTGGTTGATAGTAATATTATTGTGTTTACAGTTATTTTACTGTCAACTATAATTCGTTGAGTTGTCAACAAATCAAACAAAATTAAAGAAAATAACAACAAAAAAAAAAATACGTTAATTTACTGTCAACGGCAGAACAATCACATAAATGTATTGTCAACGGCAGTACAATTACGTTAATGTACTGTCATTGACAGTATAATTACGTTAATTTACAGTCAGTGACAGCACAATTACGGTCAACATTTAGCGGCGGACGTACAAAAAAAATTAAAAAAAATCGAGAAGTCAACGCTGGATTCCGGCGTTGACCGACGGTCAACGCCGGAATCCGGCGGCAAAAAAGTATCTTTTTGGACAAAAAAAAGTCAAAATTAGATTTTTGTGGTCAAAATTGATTAAACTGGGGTTACAATTCAAAATTTGGTAAAAATGGTTGGGGGTAATTTTGTCATATACATGAATATTTTCTTTATTTATAATAAATATTAAAGGGATGTGATTATTGGTGAAACAGATAAAACCCATAAACATAGAATAATAAAGATGGTTCGGGACTTATGCACAAAAACCCCTAAAAAATAAACGAAAAGAATTTTATTAAAATAAAAAATAAAAAAACTGATAAATGCAGTTGGTGAAAAAGTTAAATGCAGTTCGGAGAAAATTGCACATAAAGGCACAATAGTATTTTTGCCTCTCGAGTAGTATCTCAAAGAAAAAAATTTAGGGGTGGACCTAACCCTATATATTTTTTATATTAGGGGTGTATATCAAATGACCCATTTATCTTATATATAAATGGAGAAAAAGCTAGAGCAACCGAACAAATCCTAATAACATTTTTTTTAAATTCATCATTATTATTTTAGTATTATATTTTCATCTCCTATTTTCTACATTTTTTTTCTCTAGTGACTTTTATGGCAAATTGGATAGCAAATCCTAATCCACTCCAACAGCTATTGTTTTTAAGTCTTGCAATTTAATTCGTAAACAATTTATTTTGTGGTTAATATTTAGGGCATATTACAAATAAGCACATTAATGTGTACTTATTCATAAAGAGATCCAGACAAAAAACTTTTTTATTAATAAGTTCACACATGGTCCAGAATTTTGTAAAGGACTAAAATAAGCCCTTATACTTTAATATGCTCCAATTTCATCATTAACTTTATTTAACCTCAATTTGACCCCAGATTTCACAAATTATTCAATTTTGACCCAAAATTTCTTTTTTTTTCAATTTTTTTTTTTCAAAAACATTTTTTTTCAAAAACATTTATTTTCCCGCCGGATTCCGGCGGTCAACGCCGGTCTCCAGCGTTGACTTTTCAATTTTTTTTTCTTCCGGATTTTTTCGCCGGTCTCCGGCCTTGACTTTTTCGATTTTTTTTTCTTTTCTTTCTTTCTGTAACTTTTTTTTTCGTTTACACAACAATATTGCTGTGATTGACAGTAATATTAACTATCTTACTGTTAAACACAGTAAAATTAACTAAACTACAGTTTAACACAGTAATATTGCTATATTAATCTCTAGCACGATAATATTAACACAACAAAACTCATTATTATTGTGTAATAGAGTAATATTACTATGTTGACCGTTCAACAAATGTAAACATAATAAAAAACCAAAAGAATTAATATTATTGTGAGTGACAGTAATATTACTATAACAACAGTAATATTACCGTCAACCACAGTAATATTACAATAATAGGCAGTAATATTATTACGTTACTCCGTGAATAACTAAAACAAACAAAAAATCCAAACAAAATTATAATATTAATGTGGTTGACAGCAATATTACTATAACAACAGTAATAATATTACCGTCAACCAAAGTAATATTATTGTGTTTACAATAATATTACAATAATAGACAGTAATATTATTACGTTACTCCGTGAATAACTCAAACAAAATAAAAAACCCAAAAAAATAATAATATTGATGTTGTTGACAGTAATATTATTGTGTTTACAGTTATTTTACTGTCAACGACAGTAATATAATTACGTTGACTTGTCAACAAATCAAACAACAAAAAAAAAATTTAATAATAATAATATTACATTAATTTATTGTCAACGGCAGCACAATTACATAAATGTATTGTCAACGGCAGTACAATTGACAGTATAATTACGTTAATTTACTGTCAGTGATAGCACAATTACGGTCAACGTTTAGCGGCGGACGTAAAAAAAAAAAAAAAAAAAAAGAAAAGAAAAACCAACCGAACAAAAAAAAAACTTTAAAAAACACTAAAAAAAGTCAACGCCGGAAACCGGCGAAAAAATCCGGAAGAAAAGAAAAGAAAAAAGCGAAAAAAAAAAATCAACGCCGGAAACCGGCGAAAAAATCCGAAAGAAAAAAAAAACAAAAAAAAATTTGAAAAGTCAACGCCGGAATCCGGCAGCCAAAAAAAAAATTTTGAATTTTTTTTTTTTGAAAAAAAATGTTTTGGGTCAAAATTGAATAATCTGTGAATTTGAGGTCAAATTGAGATTAAATTAAGTTAAGGATGAAATTGGAGCATATTAAAGTATGCTCCAAAAAAAAGTCAAAATTGAAATTTTGTGGTCAAAATTGGATTTTTGTGGACAAAATTGATTAAATTGGGGTTACAATTAAGAATTGAGTATAAATGGTGGAGGGTAATATTGGCATATACATGAATGTTTTCTTTATTTATAATAAATATTAAAGGGATGGGCTTATTGGTGAAAGAGATATAGCCCCTTAATCTAGAATAATAAATATACTTTGTTGGGGACTTATTCACAAAAACCCCTAATTTTTATTCGAATTGTTAATAATTTTTTAGGAGTAGCAAATAAATGGAAAAATGTATCAACACTTATAGAAGTTAGGTGATTTGATTAATGAGTCTATTAGCGAGAACCCCCTCGTTGTTTTTTAAATAGAACTAGATCCACTTTGTTATTCGCATTTTAGAGATCCCTTTAACTTCTTATAATCTTATTTAACCCTTACATTATTCCAATTCCCCACTCCTCGTACCCACTACCTATATTTTTTTTTCTACCTTTTTTTTAAGGGTAAATTACAAACACCCCCCTGAGGTATGGTCAAATTACAAAAACACCCCTCTTGTTTGGATAATTACAATCACCCCCTCAGCTCTTCAAATTTAGTGGAATCTTCGAGATTATATGAAATATTATCACTTTTGTACCCGTTTTATACCATTCAAACTCTACATTATGAAGTAAGATGATCATAATATGTGATTTTTAGCTTGTGTATATCAGTTTGTAGTGCATCGGAAACTGTATTTTTACACAAAACGAATACAAACTAGAGCACATTCCACGGAATCTAGATGATTATATTGAATTCGGCACAATAAGGGTGGAGATGTAAGAAAAAATCATAGTTGAGGGGGGTAGATGTAATTATCCAAACAAGAGGGGGGGTTTTGTAATTTCACCATACCTCAGGGGGGTTTTTGTAATTTACCCTTTTTTTAATAAATTTATTTTTTAATAAATTCATTTTTAATAAATTCGTCATTTTTTCTCCTGGCAAATTTGCCACACAACGTAAACAACTACAAATAACAATAATCAACTACGAAATTCTAATACGACTACAATTTATAACAATAACAACTATAAAAACACCTCAATCCAACTACAAATTTTAACAACCAACTACAAACTACAATTTATAGTAATCCACTGCAATTTATCGAAAACAACTACAAAATCTTCAAACCAACTACAAAATCATCGAAACCAACTACAATATATCGAAATCAACTACAATATTATCGAAACCTACTATGAAAAATATCAAAATCAACTATAAATCAATGAAACCAACCAAAACAAATTTGTAATTTGGCACGGCGTCGGAACTAGACTGCCCATTTTCCGTCTCCAGAAGCAACTAAATGAAATTCGTAATATCAGCAAAACCCCATGGCGTTTCAAGTACAACGATGAGCCGCCGCAAAGGCTCCTCCACCGCCATTCCCCAATTCACAGGGCCGGCCCTGGACCAGGGCGAGCGGGGCCCAGGCCCAGGGCCCATTTGTTAGTGGGGCCCAGAATTTTTAAATTTTATTATAGTGTATTTTGTGAATGTATTTAATTTCTGTTTTTTTTATTTCTTAAACCTGCGGTATTTTGCTTCTTTAAGGAGAAAGGCTTGTTTTTTCTTTTTTCTTTTAAATCATTTTTGACTTTTCAACTTTCTTTCTCTCGCTATTTTTTTTATTCATTTATATATTTTTATTCCAATTTTATTGTTCTCTCAGTTAAACCCCTACATCTTTTTCTATTTATGTTTTTCTACAATTTGTGTCTTAATTCTTAATTTTTCATCATTACTGTTTTTTTTTCCTAACATTGATTTAATTTCACTTTCACCCTTTAAATGGAGCATTTTGACACTTTACACCCTTGAAAAATAATAATAGCACATTGCATCCTCAAAACACAATAAGTCATTCATAATGCACCATGAATTGAATAATAAAACATTTTTTTTCCGGGGTGCAAAATAACTAATTAAATTGTTATTTTCTTTAATCTCCGGCTTAATTTCAAGCACACGAAGTGCGAAAAAATAAAAACCACACCGGATTATTGAAACAGACTATATTTTTTTTCTAAAAAAATAAAAAAAATTATCACTATATTATTCGATTGATGGATCTTTTATTGTAATTGGTCAAAATATTAGGTAGAAATATTTGGAAGAAAATATGATTTTTAGATAACTTGATAACGAAACAGTTGAAGCATTGTTTTCGTAAAATATTTTATTTTGATAAAAATATAATTTTTAAATACCACTTAAAATATCAAATTGCATTTACTAGCTTTTAAAATTTTATTTGGATTGCACTATGCATGATATATTGTGTTTAGATGATGCAGAGTGTAGTTAACTTATTTTGAGGATGCAAAGTGACAAAATGGTACATTTCAAGGGTGCAAAGTGAGATTAAGCCCCGAGCGTTACACTAGTTTTGTAAAGTAATCATTTTATTTCTAATATAATTTTATTATTAAATATATTTATATTTTACATATTTTTCAAAAAAATCGGAATGTTGCTCCCGAACCCTATATTTAGGGCCACAATTTTAAGTTTTGCCCAGGGCCCCGAAATACCACGGACCGGCCCTGCCAATTCAACAACCTCCTCCTCCTCCTCCAATCAGAGACTATGAATAAACGTAAATAAACTATTCTAATACCTGGACGAAGTATCAACAGTTGTGACTGAAACACGGTCCGGGTACAAGTCCTCGGGAAGCCCGGTGGGCGGCATCACTGTAGGAACATTGGTCAAGAAGCTCTCGGCGGCGTAACTATTAAACTCGATTTCCTCGTCTTAGCGTCGCCGGCAACTACAATCTAACGGCATTTCCGGCCGCACTGGAACAGCTGAAGCACGCGCCGACGCCAGAGAGAGAGAACAGAGAAGATAGAGAGAAAGAGAACAAAGATAATAAAGAGAAGGTTGCAAATGACGTGATATGTTTTGGGTACTGTTCTTGGTGAAAAATATATGTGTTATAAGGATATGATAGACATATCAATAGCATTAAGATTTAAGATAATTATAAAAGAAGGTCTTGCTAAAGGGAAAAAAAAAAATTTGGACCCATACTTTAGATAAATGTGTTTTGATGGGTTCTCCCTAATTAACCCTTGATTAATTTATGCTTTTTGTTTAGTATATGATTTTTATTGGAACTTGTACGATCATATTTGTAGGAATATTATTATTATTATTTTTTTTTTTTTGATAATTTAAATTTCACGACTATTATTTTAATATTGTGTAATTTTCTTTTTAATACAATTTAATTACCATATATTTAAATTTTCTTCATTTTCGCAATGCTACCCGTGGAGTGTTGCTAGTTATGAGCAATTAAATGTGTTAAAAAACGCCCTATTTAGGCAATATTTCGGTTGGTTTGGAATATATTGTCAAAAAAACCCCATGTTTCTTTAGACACAGATGAAACCATAACCCCTATACAAGAATATGTTTAGGCTGCGGCTATATGCAATACTAATTCCACTTGTGCAAGATCAAATTAAAGAAAGATTTCCAAAAGATTCCATTTTATTAAGATGAAATGACAAATATACCCATAAATTAAATTGTCTTTTGTTTGCTCATGCAAGACCAAATAACAAATAATAAAAAAATATGAAACAACTAATTTTCGACATTAAGGTGTCGAATATATGTCCATAAATTCGACACCTTAATGTCGAAATTTAGTATATTTGGACTAATTTGCTAATAGTTAAATTTCGAAACTAAGGTGTCGATTTTTGTACTCCAAAATCGACATCTCAATGTCGATTTTTACCTATAAAATTCGACATGTACATGTCGACTGTGTCTGCGTGGAATTTTAAAAAAAAAAAATATGAAACAACTAAATTTCGACATTAAGGTGTCGAATATATGTCCATAAATTCGACACCTCAATGTCGAAATTTAGTATATTTGGACTACTTTGCTAACAATTAAATTTCGACACTAAGGTGTCGATTTTGTACTAAAAAATCGACATCTCAATGTCGATTGCGTCTGCGCGATATTTTTTTTGGGAAAACGATATTCTAGCTAAAAAAACACATAAATGCATATTTTCTTTGGTTTTTCCACCGTAGATTCTTCTATTTTGATGTCTTCTGACTCCATACTTACCATCTTTGTAAGATTTGTTGAGTTTGAATGTTTAGGTTTTGTGGGTTTATAGATGAGGAAGGAGAAAGGTTTTGATGGAGAAGATGAGAGTTGGTCTTGTGGTTTTATGATAGGGTTTTTTTTTTTTTTTTTGAGTTTTTGGTATTGCACATTTGGAATTTTCTATTTTTTTAACAAATAAGGGTATTATAGTATTTATACATTAAAAAATTTAATTTGATCTTGCACAAGTGGAGTTAGTCTTGCATATAGCCGCAGCCATATGTTTATTGAGACTGTAATTACATGAGATAGGAAATGAGGGATCAAAACTACAATTACCAACCCATTATCATCCGAAAAGAAGAAAAAAAAAAAAAAAAAAAAAAAAAACGAAACAAACACCTCAAGAATCGTCGAAAATAAAAGTATATAGGCATCGTGGTATGATCACCATGAAATCCATTCTCAAGTTTCCGGTATAGCTGTTAATGATTCCTGGTAAAAATAGACAACAAACATATATAGTATGAGTTCAAATTTATCGGAGAGAGTTGTATCGACGATCAGTTCAACCGATTAAAACAAACATACCCTGGAATAATGCAAGTCACGACGCTGCATTGTTGTAGTTTTTACAATAGTTTCCCACTTCATATTACTTGCAGGACAATCCTCAGAAACCACCTGGTTTTGAGGTTTTGCAGTTGCACCGATATACGAACTCAGCGAAGAATTCTTTGCGGAAATTGAAGGCAATGTGCGCCAAAGCCAAGAATCCGATGGAGATTTAGGTAAAGGCGGAGGAATAGGGAGTTGAGAGTAATTTCGATACGAGTTCCCCACAGTTATTGCTCTTGATAGCTCCTTTTCGAAACTCTCTGTTTCTTCTTTTTCCGTCACTTGTATCTCTTTTGTAACCGTTGAGCTAAAACCATGACTTTGATTTTGCTTATCGATCGATGATAAAATATTGGAAGTGTTGGACTTGTTGAAATCCTCAAGATATAAATCTATTGCATTCATTTGAGCCATCCTCTTAGTAACGGTGTCGTGATCTTCTTTTCTTGAAATAGAAACGTGTTTAGTGTCTTGTGTAGTGAGAGAAGAAGACGTCAAATTATTTGGCGATTCGACACTCCGTATAGTATCTACATAGAGAGTCTTCTCGGTAACAGGAAATCCTGAATTCGACTCCTTTGGATCAGCCAATAATTCCTCAAAGGTTGTTAGGCCTCCGCCCTTTTTACGCATTGTTTCTTCAGAAATGGCAACCATTTCTTTTTCTTCTTCGATAAAAGTTTCTAATTGACCACTGTCGTTTCTCGATTTAGTCTTTTCCTCATTAAGTGCAGCGCGAGTTATGTCTATTGATTTGATCTCCGTTCTATTAGACCTTGACTGCTCAAATGAAAAAAAAACAAAGTTATTGAAAAATGCATTGGCTAATTAGTTCATACGAGCTTAAAACCACGAGCTGTTACCTGAATCTCAGTTTCGCCGTAAGAACCAGACGATGAAGATTTGGGTTGTACTTTATTACGAGAAGAAATTGGCACTCGTGTTCTTACACTAATAGCAGGAACAGGATTTAAAAGGCCGCCGAACGAACTCTTTAAGCAAAAACGGGGAATTAAACCACACACTCCCATAGCATTAGCACGTTGATCATACTCATCGTCACTCTCTTCTTCCTCTTGTTCTTCTTCACTTTCTTGGTAATGTAAATACCGTTTTGCAAAGCTAGGCCCGTAACGAAGTGAAGGCTTATGTTGATGATTTACAATCTTCTTTATCTGATTCTGCTGTTGATGTTGTTCTTGAACGGCGTTTTGCTTTTGGGCTTCTTTATTATATTGTGGGGTTTCTAAAGTCATTGCCTTTGCAGCAGGAAGAAACCTATCCATCATCAATTCACGAGCTTGCGGATCAGTCGAAAACCTTCCGGAAGGTTTAACATCCAAATCATCCAATCCACTAAGGCCGCTCATACTGCAGTTCAAGAAAAATGATTCCGTTCTCGAGAGTGTATCGAGTGCATCTACGTATGTCTCCGAATCACAACTCTCCTTCTCGTCTTCTTCTTCGTCTTCTCTCTCTTGACTTCTCTCTAACTTTTCGACAATAGCATCTCGTCTGTTAGCATCGTTCGTAATTGGAGAGACATTATTATCATTACAAATATCATGTGGATTATTGGGCTTTGGATTTCTACCGGGAGGAAGCTTAGGGGCAAGCGGAGGTCTATCGGAGTTTCGTGTTTTTGGTTTAGTCTCTTGTTTAGGTTGTCCGGGTGTTTGTTCCCATATAAATGGAACGGCTCCGGGATTTCTAATCGGACCCGATTTCAGTTCTGATTTGTGAGAGGGAAGCTGAGGTATAACGCTGGCCGCACTGCGAGAATTGTTATTGGTTGTTTTTGTTTCGTCACTTGTTCTTGGAGTTACGTTTGGGGAATAATTTCTTCTTACGGATAAAAATGGTCGGTTGAAATTCAGCTTTTTTTCCTCCATGAGATGATATTCTTCAAACAGCACCAACTACTGATACCTGTGTAAATAAATTATCAATACCATTATGTCACGAGTTGTAATCGTAACACCTCGATAATCCTTAAATTTCCTAGCTTAGACTTCATCCATATAACTAACTACAAACGCGGAAAATATATCGATTCTCAACAAATGCTACAATCCAAGAAATGCGAAAACGAGAACACAGTCAAAACTTAAAAGATAATTACTTGATACAATTTACGCCATCCGTTAACATTTCATAAAAAAGAAAAACGGCACGCTGCAAGCAAATAAACACGAAAGTTGCTTCTGATATCATCACATTCACACACACAACACCCGAAAACATACACACACACAATGTAAAAAAAATCGAAAGCGAGAGAGAAAATCATATCCACAAGAAATAAGTGGCTAATCTTTAATGTGATTTTGGTCTCTGTATATATGATTTCCACATTAATACTTGCCCAATAATAAATTATATATCTCAATTGTCTAGCCAACACGAATCAATCCAAGCATTAATTCTAAAGGTTGCAACAGGAATCAAATAACTATATATATTCTTTTAGGTAATTAAGTAACGAATACAAATTTCAGATTTTAAGCTATAGAATATATAATTACAACCCAGAACTGATCTAAATCTACTCCATATATATATATATATATATATATATATATATATATA
>NW_012193676.1:582265-626069 GCF_000504015.1 Erythranthe guttata
GAGAGAGACACACACATACACACACACACACACGCACACACACACACAGACACACACATACACACACATACAGACACAAACACACATACACAGATACATCTCTCTTTTTCTCTCTTTCTCTCTCTCTCTCTCTCTCTCTCTCTCTCTCTCTCTATCTTTGTCTCTATATATATATATATATATATATATATATATATATATATATATATATATATATATATATATATATATATATATATATATATATATATATATATATATATATATATATATATATATATATATATATATATATATATATATATATATATATATATATATATATATATATATATATATATATATATATATATATATATATATATCTGGATTTAAGACAGGGAAAAGGTGAAAATTGGATAAAACGACGCCACATCACCGACAAATCATAAACAGTAATAAAGATCATATGAAACAGATGAGCAGTCAAAAGGAAATGAAAAGGAAGAACAAATTTTTAGAAGAGATGATTATATTATACCTTTTTCAAGAAACAAAAGAAAGGATGAATGTTTAAACTTGACTGGTCTTCTTCTTGGATGAATTCATATTGATAATAGACGAAGGAATACAACAGATACTCAAGTGCACTGCTCAGTTTTGGTTTTGTAAATATTTATTGATGAAAGCTGTACAGCAAATGCAGAGGAAAGATCAACTTAAAGAAGAGAGAGAAAGAGACAGAGGAGAGAGAGAGAGAGAGAGAGGAATAAACCAAGTTGCAAGCTTTATGTAAAGATTTTTATTTGCAGTAGTGATATTGATTGTTCTTTTTAAGCTATTTGGACAAGTAGTAGAAGCTTATCTTATTGTGCAAATGGAGAAGTAAGACAGTTAGTTGTGTATGAAATTTAAATTCTTGTTATGGTGTTATGGGAATTAATAACTTATTACTTATTTAATTAACTATGTATGTATATAAATAAAATATAATATTTGTTGGACTTTGTGTTTGGGTGACCGCTTTCATATTTTTTGGATCATGTGATTTCATTTAATTAGGAGTTGAGGGGTGGGGAAGTGGGGAGGGTCCAAAAGTCATAGTCATACTCCCTACACATGCATCAATCATCATTCATTCAAGTACCCAATCTTGGTATTTGAATATTATTTTAATATACCTATATTTATAATATATATACATAAATGCCAACTTCTTCATTGTCAATTAATTAATTAGTCATTCTTGTTTGGGAATTTGATCATTTTGGAATAACTTTGAACACCTCAGCATGAAGAGAGAGGGAATAAAGTATTAATCCTACTAACATGGTATTATTGCTTACTTAATTATTTTTGGTGGGTTGCCTTTGTCATCTATCTTTCACTGTCCCACACAAAGGCTTCAATTATTAGACCCTTTTCTTGCTTCACTTTCGTGACACATTTTTAGAAAAGTTTGGCTGTAATAAATATTCTCTATTTAAAAAAGAAAAAAAAAGGTAAATGAGTGATACCCTAATTTTGAAATATTTACGAGGAGACCTAATTAATTTTTCTGCCTTAGTTAAAAATCAAGGAGTAATGGCAAATAGGCCCATGACAAGGGCACTTAATTGAAAGAGGAATATCCAACTTTTTTGTCTTTCAAATAAATCCAGCTCATTCAAACTTATTTGCAAATAAGGAAAATTCTTTTATATATACTAAAATTACCTTCAATTCATTGAAACCCAATTCAACTCCAATTTCATGATTTACACCCCAATTTAGCCCAATTTCATCAATTAACCAATTTTAATCATAATTTCAATTTTGACCCCAATTTTAACCCGCCACCACCGGAGACCGCCGGTCGCCGCTGTTGACCGGCGTTGACTTTTTTTTTTTTTTGAAAAACTTTTTTTTTTCCTGAAATTTTTTTCCGGCCGGTCAACTGCCGTTGACCGCCAGGTCTCCGGCGTTGACTTTTTTTTTTTTTTATATAATTTTGTTTTTTCTTAAAAAAAAATAATTTAATTAATATTACTGTCTTGGCTGCTAAATTACTGTCTCCGGCAGTTATTTAACTGTCGGAGACAGTAATTTAACTGTTAATTGACTTTTTTTTTTTCTTCAAAAATATTTTAATTAATATTACTGTATTCGTTGCTAAATTACTGTCTCCAGCAGTCAGAGTCAGTAATTTAACTGTTAATTTACTTTTTTATTCTTAAAAAAAATATTTTTAATTAATATTACTGTATTCGTTGCTAAATTACTTTCTCCAGCAGTTATTTAACTGTCGGAGACAGTAATTTAACTGTTAATTGACCTTTTTTTTTTATTTTTTTTCCTTAAAAAAAATTATTTTAATTAATATTACTGCCTTCGATGCTAAATTACTGTCTCCAACAATAATTTAACTGTCTTAAAAAATAATATTAATAATATTATTGTCCCAAACAGTAATATTACTGTATGAGACAGTAATTTAGTAGCCAAGACAGTAATATTAATTAAAATATTTTTTTTCTAAGAAAAAAAAGATTCAAAAAAAAAAAAAAAAAGTCAATGCCGGAGACCGGCGGTCTCCGGCGGTCAACGCCGGAATCTGGCCGAAAAAAAAAACATTTCAGAAAAAAAATTATTTTCTAAAAAAAAAAGTTTTGGGGGTTAATGTGATATATTTGTTTAAACTCGGGGTCAATGTGTAATATTAAGGAAGTTAGAGCATAATGGTGGAATTGATAAGAATTATATTATTGAGGGTATTTTAGACTAAAGACATGTGGATGGGTTTAATTGAAAGACTGTTTTTTTTGTGGATCAAAATGCATTTAAGTCCCATGTGATAAACATTTTTGCCATTCGTCCAAACATCAAAATTCTGATCTTAATTTGTGAGACTTCTTGGGCAACTTAAAATACTTGTTTTACCCTTTTAATTTCAATTCAATACATGCCCTAACCCCTAATCTTCTCTCTCTTCCACTCACACTTCTCACACCCACACCATCGTTTACATCTCTCCCTCTCTCTAACTCTCTCTCGCTAGATATGGCACCGACAAAAAAGAGTAAGAAGATGCCGGGTGGTGACAGGCGGCAGAGGCTTGGGCGGGACGGCTTAATCCGTCGGCGACGGTTGTTGATGCAAACATCATGAAGCAGACCAATTTCAGAAAATGGGGAAGACTAGGGTTTTCATCGCTGAAGACAAAATCATCGACATCTCTCAAAACTTAGGAAAACTACAGTGGCAACCTGAGGATATAGGGCTCGATCGAGGTAATTGAATTATGTAATTCAATTTGAGAAAAATAGTTCTAAATTTGTGTCTGCAGTGTGATGCAGTGTGAAGTCTGCGTATGTGTTTGTTGGCTATGTGTATGTTGGTAGGTTTGTATGTGTGTTGTTGTGTGTCTTTATGAGAATATAAACTATATATATAGGCCTCGTTTGGTTGGGGAGATTAGTCATGATTAACAAAATAATTGGACTTTATTTGATGTTTGGTATTTTCAATAACTTGTCGGGTCGACCCGCAAATATTATTTTATCATGCCTTATCTTGCTTTTTAGACATGTTTGTTTATTGAATCTTCCAAAGTCCAATAATACAATTAAGTTTCATTAGATTATTTAATTTTATCTTGGCTGATCTTATCTTCCCTACCAAACAAGGCAATAGTATATTACGTATATATATGTGCAGAACATACATCGATCTATATGTATGGTTGGTACATATACGTATGCATTGCATAATTATGTTATGTGTGCATGTGTAATGTTTTATTAGATTTATACATATATATTTGTATTTAATATATTATGTGTGTGAGGAGTATATGCTGGTTATGTGTATGTATATCGGTAGGTGATACTGTGTGTGTGTGTGCATATTCAAATTTGAAGCAAAATTTGTTGTTTGTTTAACTCTTTTTCTTTCCCGCAGATCTTATTGTTTGAACTATTATGTAGTAAGTTTTTTGCGGAGTCGACATTGTGTTCTTCGTTCAAAATAAGCCGTTCTTGTGTTGCAGATCTAAGCTTGTAGTAGCTCGTGTTTCATTATCGAGAATGAATGGTTTGAAATTAGAGGATCAAATGGATGTGTTTTCTCATTTGTGTTCTATCTTTTTGAGCAATCGAGCCGATGGAAAAATATTTGTGATCGGTGAGTCATATATACGTAGTCATATATAGTCAGATGTGGTCATATACACGTAGTCATATATAGTCACATGTGGTCATATACATGTAGTCATATATAGTCATGTGTAGTAATATGTAGTAATAATGTAATATATAGTTATGTGTTTTTTCCTGATGTATAGTGATGTTGATGATTGTGTTTTTCCAATTTCATGTTGGGTACTAATAGATTTAAATTGTGAATTTTGTTGTTGGTGTAGATAAAATTCTTTTTTTATATAATCAACGGTCTATATAATCGGTCAACCGTAATTTTGGTGTTAAAAGACAGTACATGACTACATATAACTATAATCGGTTGTCTATATATATATATATATATGAATTTTGTTGTTGGTGTAGATAAAATTCTTTTTTTATATAATCAACGGTCTATATAATCGGTCGACCGTAATTTTGGTGTTAAAAGACAGTACATGACTACATATAACTATAATCGGTTGTCTATATATATATACTTTTGCCTCTCCAGTAGGGTATCTCAAAGAAAGAATTTTAGGGGTGGGTCTAACCCTACATATTTTTCATATAAGGTGTGTGTATCAAATGGCCCCAAAAAAATAAAAACTCATTCTCCTTTTTTTTAATGGGGCTATTAGTGAGAAACCCCTTCTATTATTTTTTTCAATAAGGCTGGATCTAACTTCTTTTCTATTACTAGTGATAGATCCAACTTTTCTGTTATTCTAAGTTTACCCTCCCTTCTATTCATTCTTCACTACTTAAATACATATTTCATTTTTTTTTCTTTTAATTATAATATTCGTTTATTTATTTAAAATAAAATATTTAAAAAAAACTAAAAACTAAATAAATTTTCTTCAGCTTTTCTTTCTTTCTTTTTTAGTGTTTAGTTTTCAAATTGGCCACCAAATTTTCGAAAACAACTACAAAATTTTCTGAAATCATCTACAAGTGTGTGACCAATGCTCAGATCCACCACATATAAAACATATATTTATGTTCTGATTTTGAGCTCTATTCGGCTTTTAAAGTTCATATACAAATCGTTTATGAATTCACTTGTTCCTTACTTCAGACAAGTGTATGACTTTTTGGTAATCCAAACGACTAATCAGTGTATCCCATTCTTTCTAGGGACCCTCATTCGATGAATAGCTCAAACGAAGGACTTCATCTAACTATTTCCTAATTAGAAACACAGTCTCGACCTTCTGGGCTTTACTTAATAAATTATCCTCGAAAACAACCATTCTCAATTGCTTACTAAGCGCATAGATCTTAACATCCATTCTCCAACTACTATAAATTTTACCATATACATTAAGTTGGGTAAACTCGAGTTTGCTCATGTGTTTCATCTCAAATCAAATACAATATGGAGTATTATTGTTTTATGGGAATGTAACATCCATAAACAATTTCATGAATATTTTTAACTTATTAAAACTTCCGGTCTAATAATTCATATACTACAATTCATGAATATTGCTTATTTGCTTACCATTTGTGTATCATGAAAGTACATATGGCAAATAAATAATGGATCAATTGAATAGAATTCTCCATTAGAGATAGACCGAAGTCTTCATGCAATTAAGACAATGAGTTTTTTTCCAAACACCAGAGACATAGCATGCTCAATAGAATTGATATAAAAGACAATCAAAACCGTATAACTTGCCATGATATAAATCATAATTATCATGTATATATAACTCGTACAAATTTCATGAACCAATTTGAAATGACTATGATAGTTAATTACCAATAAACTAAATAGATCTACAATGCAAAATTCATACAATCACATTGGGCATAAGTGATAACAAGTAAAGAACATGAGACAAAAGAATATATCACCAGACTTCATCACTTTGTATATTAAATCTCAAACATTGACATCATGGCATATAGCAAAATACAAAGAATCATATAGCGTGATTTAGACGGCCAAGTTCATGACAATATTTCATACTTGAACATGCAATACTTTTGCTCAATAATAAGATATCATTTCACATGCCCAGAGCAATTATTATATGAAATAAGAAGACATTTTAATCACACTATTCATAGAATAAAGATTGTCAATCAGATCATATTTTCAAATTATCCATGGTATAAATGAAGTAATGACTTGAATATAAACATACACTTCATATATTCCATGCCATTAAATAGATCTATCATGCATCTCTTACGAAATCAAAATTACAAGGAGATTAAAGTTTATTTGAAACGCTTAAATCCAAATATTAAGAATACATTCTTCCGAGATTACCGTTTCACATACAAACCGGGATCATAAGTTCTCCAAGTAACCTTGTCCCACAACCAATTACCTTTCCACGAGCACCTCGAATTCTTCGAGTATTCTAGCTCCACGAACGATTGTCTTTCCACGATAACGGCGAGCACTTCGTGCTGATACCGTGTTATAAAATGGCATATTTATCTAGCTCTTATTTGGTGATTGTGTAATAATGCAGTAGAGTACAATGTAAACAACAAGACAAAGAGATAAAGAGAGAATGCAAATAACAACAATCTGTAGAGAGAACATTATGGGGGTTAATGGGGAGGGAGTTTTTCACATTACTATAGGTGTTAAACCACCGAAAGTTACAAGGAGGAGTTACAAATAGAAGTTCCATACAAGTTATATCCTACACACATCATGGGACTAAGATGTGGGAAATTTACACTAGTTGGAGGTTGAAAAAACCCTCAAAGTGGTTAAGTTAGAAAACACAATATTCTAGATTATTTATAACATATGGAGATGTTCACTCACATTCTTTGTATTTTTTATATGGAGACGTTCATTCTAGTTATTGTACTGCTGCTTTGTCTGAAATCAAAGGAGAACGACACTATAGGCAGACAACTTGTTCTATGTCAACCAATGAAAGTCTTTTTAGTAATTCTTGGTAGGTTGGTTTTGCATACAGCATATTTGGATTTGGAAATAGTCGGTGCCTAAAATAATATATAGATGCCTTTAAATCGGTAACTAATCTCCTCAATTAAGAAAAAAATAAATTAAAAAATAGATGAATGGTTTGTCCCACATCAAAATTAGTATACTTTTAGTGCGGATATATAATCAATTAGAACTAAAGTATTGGTTGCTCAGTCCAGTTGCGCGGGCTCGTAAAACCAAGCGAAGGCACCAAGTTTGATTTATACATTGGTATAGGCGGTGTGTTATGTGTAATTCAATCTCCCTAATTGTTAAAAGAATACAAATTCATCTCTTATGGGTTGCATGGAATTTAGAAGTCAATGACTTGGGCGATGACATCGGCAATTTCATTAAAGAGAATTCGAGCCTTGTTGATAAAACTTGCATGAAACCCCTCAATTATGAAATATATGATTCATGATTATTAACCCGAGACACTAATTTACTCATAACCCGCTGTCGCGTGTATTATGAGTCTATTATTCATAACGTGGTATCGAATGAAATGGGATTTTTCTCGAGCGAAAATAGGATAAAGCGATAGCGAAAAGAGGTATCTTTTACTATTAATAAGCATTATGTTCTTCTTGCAAAAGAATATTCTCGATTTGAAATCAAATATAATTAATGCGTGCTTAATTATATAGCTTGTTATGGGTGTGCTGATGGAAGAGATAAACGAGATCAATGAAATGCTTATTGAAGTGGTGGTAGATGTGAAGAACGTGGGCGATGAAGGTGGGATCCTCGTTAGGTTTTCGTATATACCCGTTGGATTTCTCAAGGAATATTCCTAATCTGCTTCTGGAGTTGATTGTGAGCGCTGATTATCCCAACTCATCTCCTACTGTACCGGAATCGATGCCTATTGGTTGTGGGTGAGAATTTTAACAACATTGATCCATCGCTTTGAAAAAAAAAAATTAATTTCGAAAGATACAAATAAAATTTGATGCATACCAAATCTTTTGATGTACAGTGATGAATGTATGTGGACGAAGGCAAAGTCAAACTTCGGTTTATCGATTAAGAAAATTTCCGAGCCTGTATCGATTAAAGAAATGGCTCGAGCGTGGGATTTTTGTGCTCGGAAAGTATTTCATGAGTTTGCGGAGCAAATGGAAGGAGGTAACTTCAGTTGAAGATATGGCAATTGGGAAAATTGTGCAGTTGATGTATGATGTACATTTTGTGAAGGACTTTTATTTATTTATTTTCCAAAAGAGACAAATAAAATTTGTTTTTTAATAGTTATACGAAACATGGAAGATTCGAATAAAACGAGTATTTACGTTTAAACATTTAATTTTTGATAATTCTAAAATAATTGAATCGGTACAATGAGAGATGATTGTAGGGTATTAATACTATACACCACGAGAGCACGAAAAAATGCGCATATATTAAGGAAGAGAAATGGATGTCCGCTCAGTTGTTGCAAGTCCACTACATAGAATTCTTCGGTTGCTTTGTAGAGCTCAGAAAATAAAATTGATTGAAAAAATCACGACCGCTGATATTTGAAACGAACATAAATAAAAAACCGTCGATTCTTTAAAAAAAAAAAAAAGCACGACTCGATCACCTGAATTTTGAACTTGACGGCATCGTTGGATCTGAGAGGTAATCACAAGCAATTCATATTGTGGTTACCTATTCTCTTCCATCTTACATTCAAGCTGTGGAAAATGTTTAGAATATCCAACATTGTCTGATGTGGCGATGCTTGAGACTGGGAATATCGAGATTGAATAAATAAAATAAACCGACAAAAAAAAAAAAAATCGAATCTTGTGACATTTATCACATTAAAACTGAGTGTTGTCCAATTATTGTTCTGGTCAGGATAAATTGATCGTGTACATGTCTGAACATTATTATCCATGTGTTCCTGCATGTATTCAGAGTATCAGAAAATCCGCTTATTGAATATTTTTTTCCCGTAATTACCGTATTTATATAGCTTCGATCTACAAATAAAAAAAAATAAATAAATAAATAAATAAATAAATAATAGTAGTTTTACTTGAATTTCTCGATTACAATCATACGCATTGACATGGCGTTGAGAGCGGTCATGCCGTAAGATAGAGTACGTAACTGTAACCTGGATTACCGAAAACATAATATTCTATTTAGGCATAATCAATTAACTAATGATCAATGAGAAAAGTTAAATTAAATGGTGAGACAGCTTCGCCACCTCGTTTTGCAGACGACTCTGAACTGATCCGACCACTTCACGGACATCAAATCCCATTTCGACCATTTTTTTCACGGCATCAGTATCGATCTTTTGTTTTTTTTTTCTGCATAAAATAAAATTGAGGAATATACGTAAATAAATAACCTTCTACATGTTATGAGCATGAGTCGAAACAATTATATCTAAGAGAAAAATATGTCCGAAAACTTTTCAAAAGTGTAACATGAAAATTGTACTTACCTTATCTCTTGTACTAAAACCACCAAGTGATGAAATGGCAATGTACGGCGGAGGATGCTTCCTAATCCATGGATGACTACGTATTTCAGGAATCGATATACGTTTGATCGGATCAGCCCACAAGTATAGAAATTAAATCACGTGCATTTTCAGACAACTGATTCGGAATAGAATATACTGCAATCTACTCTGCCCGAAAAAATAAAAAAAAATACTACTAACACGAGATGAAGTTAAAATTAGCTGGATAAATCGAAATTATTTAATTTTCTAATCACATTTATTTTCGATTATAAACTAGGGAGATTAACATCATCAAAGGGAAGCCTTCCACACAGAAGCGCGTATAAGATAACGCCACAACTCCACACGTCTACCTCGGGACCCGCATACAGTTTTCTGCTTAGAAGCTACCGAAAATATAAAATTTTCATTCATATTGAAATTAATATAGATGATATATATATATATATATATATATATATATATATATATATATATGATAATTTTTTTTAAATTTATGTGTTATTAGACCTCAAGAGCAGCGTAATTTGGGCTTCTGCAGCACGTCTTAGGAAAATGCCCGACAGTGTAATATTCCCTAAACCAAAATCGGCAATTTTGACATTATTTTCGGAATCCATGAGTAGATTTTCTGGCTCGAGGTCACGGTGAACAACCAAGTGTTGATGGCGATATTCGACGCCTGAGATTATCTAAATTGCAATAAATTAAAAAACAAAAATGAATCATAAACTAAATTATGTGTAACGAAATATGTCTTAATATCATTTTGCTGTTTGTTTCGTAGGTTTGCGTACGAATCTTTACCTTTAATTACGTTTTATGTTAATTTCGTAATAAACCTACGAAATTAAAGCTAGTACTTCGTATGATTTTACACGAAATTGTACCTTAAATTTCGTGTAGTTTCATACGAAATCCCTTAAATATTGTCTTTTAATTTCAAATATTTATGCAGGAACTAAGAGAACAATCTCACGATCATAGTCACTTCTTTGAACGTAATATATTTCAAATATTTATGCAGGAACTAAGAGAACAATCTCACGATCATAGTCACTTCTTTGAACGTAATATATTCTATATACGATCATAGTGATGCACGGGATAACATTTTAAAATGAAAATAATTATTAGTCTAATACATGACAATAAAAATTATAATAAAATTTAATAGTGATATCAGTAACAACATTAACATTTATACAAAATTAATAATGCAAACTCATTTCGAAAAAAAATAATATAAACTTAGATAGGGTAAATAGCACTTAACCCCCTTGTGGTTTGGACATTTTGCACATGACCCCCTTATGGTATGAATTTAGGCACATAACCCCCTTGTGGTTTTGACATTTTGCACATGACCCCCTTATGGTATGAAATTAGGCACATAACCCCCTTGTGGTTTTGAAATTTTGCACATAACCCCCTTATGGTACGAAATTAGCACATAACCCTCTAGAATAGATAACTGGAAAAGACTAAATTACCCCTATCATGTCAAAAATTATTGTTTTAATTTAAAAATAATTATTCTATAAAATGAAAAGCTTAATGTGTTTTTTTTGTAAAATGAGATAATATATTATTGTGTCTTTTTTATTTTTTTTATTTTACAGCACAAAGGTATAAAATACTAGTTATTGTACGACTGACAATTTATTCGATTTTAAAAATCAATTTGAAAATCTTTAACATTATCATTAATTATGATTATTATATTACTATTTTCTATATAATATATTATATTATATCTGTTATCGAACTTTAATTTTTTAAGAAATAATGTCTTTATTTTTTGTATTCTTTTAGAAAAATCTAAAAAAATATTTCTCTAAAGTTGAAATGAAAATTAATTTTTTTTTTAAATATGTGTGGTAAAATAGAAAAAACACAATAATATATTATATTTCTCATTTAAAAAAAAATTACATTAAGCTTTTCATTTTATAAAATAATTATTTTTAAATTAAAACAAGAACTTTTGACTTGATAGGGGTAATTTAGTCTTTTCCAGTTTTCTATTCTAGGGGGTTATGTGCTAATTTCATACCATAAGGGGGTCATGTGCAAAATTTCAAAACCACAAGGGGGTTATGTGCCTAATATCATACCATAAGGGGGTCATGTGCAAAATGTAAAAATCACAAGGGGGTTATGTGCCTAAATTCATACCATAAGGGGGTCATGTGCAAAATGTCCAAACCACAAGGGGGTTAAGTGCTATTTACCCTTTTAGATATTTATCATATTTTTTATCTCCTATATATTATTTTCGATTTTTATCAAATTTTTATCTTCAAAATATTATTTTAAATATTATTTTCATTTTTTATCAAATTTTTATCTCCAAGATATTATTTTAAATATTATTTTCGAAATTTATCAAATTTATATCTCCTAAAGATAATTTAAATATATTTTTTTATTTTTAGCAAATTTTTATCTCCTAAATATTATTTTCAATTTTTTTTCAAATTTTATCTCCTAAATATTATTTTAAATACTATTTTCGATTTGCATCAAATTTTATGTCCTAAATATTATCTTAAATATTATTTTAGAATTTTATCAAATTTATATCTCCTAAATGTTATTTTAAATATTGTTTTCGATTTTTATCAGATTTTTATCTCCTAAATATTAGTTTCGATTTTTCTGACATTTTTGTCTCCGAAATATTATTTTCGATTTGAATTAGATTTTTGTCTCATAAAGATTATTTTTCAATCTTCTTATATATAACAGAAAGAAACGCTAGGGGAACCCTGAGAAACCTTAATGTCATTTTTGGAGTTTTCTTTATCAGTTTGGAGTTTTATAAATTTTTTCTCACATATTAATTTTAGATATTTATCATATTTTTATCTTCTATATATTATTTTCGATTTTTATCAAATTTTTATCTTCAAAATATTATTTTAACTATTATTTTCGATTTTTATCAAAACTTTATCTCCAAAATATTATTTTAAATATTATTTCCGAATTTTATCAAATTTATATCTCCTAAATATAATTTAAATATTATTATTTATTTTTATTGGATTTTTATTTCCTAAATATTATTTTCAATTTTTATCAAATTTGTATCTCCTATATATTATTTTAAATACTATTTTCGATTGGTATCAAATTTTTATGTCCTAAATATTATTTTAAATATTATTTTAGAATTTTATCAAATTTATACCTCCTAAATGTTATTTTAAATATTGTTTTCGAGTTTTATCAGATTTTTATCTCCTAAATATTATTTTCGATTTTTATAAGATTTTTGTCTCCTGAATATTATTTTCGACTTTTATCAAATTTTTATCTCATAAATATTATTTCAAAATCTTATATATAAAAGAAAGAAACGCTAGGGCAACCGTATGAAACTCTAATATCATTTTTGTAATTTGTTTTTTATTTTCCATTTTTATCAATTTTTTATCTCTTAAATATTATTTTAAATGTTATTTTCGAATTTTATCAAATTTATATCTCCTAAATATTATTTTATATTTTTTATCATATTTTTATCTCCTATATATTATTTTCGATTTTTATCAAATTTTTATCTTCGAAATAAAATTTTAAATATTATTTCTTATTTTTAGCAGATTTTTATCTCCTAAATATTTTTTTCGATTTCTATCAGATTTTTATGGCCTAAATATGGTTTTACATATTATTTTAGAATTTTATCAAATTTATATCTCCTAAATATTATTATAAATATTGTTTTCGAGTTTTATCAGATTTTTGTCTACTATATAATATTTTCGATTTTTATCAGATTTTTGTCTCCTGAATATTATTTTCGATTTTTATCAAATTTTTATCTCATAAATATTATTTGAAATATTATTTCTATTTTTATCAAATTTTTATCTCCTACATATTATTTTAAATGATATTTTTTTTATGTTTATCTTATTTTTATCTCCTAAATATTATTTTAAATAGTATTTTCGTAGTTTATCAACTTTTATTACATTAACATTATTTTAAATATTATTTTCAATTTTTATCTCCAAAATATTATTTTCTATTTTTATCTCCTAAATTTTATTTTTCGATTTTTTATCAAATTTTTATCTCCTAATTATTATTTTCGATTTTCATCATTTTTTTATCTCCTAAATATTATTTTCCATTTTTATCTCCTAAATATTATTTTCGATTTTTATCAATTTTTGATCTCGGAACCAGCCCAATCACTCCTCTCATATTTTCAGGCATAAATATCTCTAATGCACAACCAATTAAATCTCATAAGTATTATTTTCTCTCCTATTTTTTCAGCCATAAACATTATTTTTTAGCCATCAAATTTTTATCTCCTAAATATTATTTTCGATTTTTATCAAATTTTTATCTCCTAAATATTATTTTCGATTTTTATCAGATTTTTATCTTCTAAATATTATTTTTGATTTCAATCAATTTTTTATCCTAGAACCAGCCCTGCTCTCCTATTTTCTTCGGCCATAATTATCTCTAATGCACATTCAATTAATTCTCCTAGATATTATTTTCTCTCCTAATTTTCAGCCATAAACATCTCAACACTAAATATTATTCTTTGATGATAAAATACTAATTAATATATTTGCAAAGATGGACGATTCTAAAGACTTCCCTTAAGACTCTCAACACTTTCAACTTCTCTCTTCCACTTCAACACGTTTGTGTTTTCTCTTCTTATTTATATCCCACCTCTCAACTTTTCCACCCCAATTTTATCTCTCCCCGTTTCTACCAAATGTTTGTGGATTCATAAAAGGTTAGTTATTTTGCAATTTTTTTTTCTCTTCATAGTTCATGATAAATCTGATTTTCGATTTTTACAAAAAAAGGTAAATAAATTGGATTTTCATCCCTAGCGAATTTTTTGACATCAATTTTTTGAATGTCTGCAACATTTGAATTTTATTTGAATTTTATTTCTTCATCCTAGCTAAGGCTTCTTCTTTTGGTAACCCCGCCTTTAGAATTTTTGTCTTATTTTCTTCTTCATCCTATTGACTGACTATGTGGTAATTAGTTTGCATCTTTTTCCATCATGGCTTATAGATAATTTCATTTTGTTAAATTATATGTTTCATTAATTTATACCAAAGATTTCAAATTTTGTGTATAACAATTATTTACTTTTAGATGTTATTGGACATGTTATTGAAATGTGTGATTTGAGAGAACCAAGCAAAAATGGACGGAGCCACAAGCTATTGGAAGTGGGCCTTCAAGACTTATTGTTTGTATGCAATATTTAATTTATTGTTTATATTTACTTTTATTTCTTAATTTTCCAATTGTTAATATCCAGTGGCAAAACATGACCAAAACGAGGTAGTGGAGAAGGGCTTAGTTACGATGCAAGATGTATAGATGACCTTTTACGTTGGTATTAGGGGTGAACATATACCCGCTCGACCCGCCCGACCCGCTCAACCCGAGCCGACCCGCCCAAAACCCGCATGTTTTCAAATTTATAATTTGTACAGCAGTTTGAAAAGTGTGAAACCCGCACAGTACGGGTCGGTTGGCGGGTTAGGTTACTGAAACCCGCTTCAAACCCGACCCGCACCCATACCCACAATTTAAGTATAAATATGATAATTCATCTTTTTCTTTCCCATCTCCACTATGCGCCGTCAACCCTATTCCCAAAACCCAACTTTACTATTCTGATTCTTCTCATTTTATACAATCCACAATCGCTGCTAGATTCACCACCATCGGCAACGCAGCTGGATTCTTCCATCGACGACACCGCTCGATTCTTCCACCGGCAGCAGATCTAAATTTTCATTTGAGGAATAAAAAGATTTTCATTTTCATGGCAGGTGTTATAAACTCAAACACTTTAGATTGTGGAATCATTTCGGTCTTATTTCCACTGTATTAAGTATTAACACCATAACTTTAAAAGCCTTATTTTTAGTCTTTTTTTTTCCTATTTATTCACGAGTTCAGATGGACTCTCTTTTTATATATCTGTATTGCTTGTCTGTTTTGAAAATTTTAGTTGTATAAGAATTAGCTTATTTCTACTCAACTGATGTTGGATGTACATTATTTAGAATTAAAAAAAATTGTAATCCATTTTCTCCTCACCCGCCCGCAACCCGCCTGCCAACTGCCCTACCCGACGAACCCGACCTGTGCGGTTTTCAAGAATAACTAGGCGGGTGCGGTTTGTGGTTTTATAACCCGCCTGTTTCGGGTCGGGTTATTTTTTTTCCCAAACCCGCCCAAACCCGCCCGTGTTCACCCCTAGTTGGTATGTTGTCGATAGTTTAGTTTGGATTATGTTAACTAAGTTATTAAATCTAATTACTTTTAAGCTCAACATGAAAGACATAGTTGATGATTTTGTTCTTGGTTCAATTTTTCAATTTACCGGTATTAGTTGATTCAATTCATTTGCAAAATTATTCAACAGTAAAGTTATTTTTTTTTATTTTTTTTTCGTGTGTGTAATATAATTAGTAATGTTCCACTGATGAAGTATTCATGAATGACTATAACAGAATTTTAATCATACGATACATCAAACGTTTGTTTATGTTCTTACAACATCAAAAAAATGCAATTTGTTGTCATGTGCATCGCACGGGTATAATTACTAGTTTTATATATGAAAGGAAGATATTTTGACTATAACCCTAGACCTAAACCTAGGGCCAAATTTGTCAATTACTATTTCAGCAGTTTTTTTATTTTTGAAAATTATTTCAGCAATTTTTTTTATTTTTGAAAATTATTTCAGCAGTTTTTTTTTCCCCATTTGATTCGATCAATTATTTTGTAATTTTTTTTCCGTCCAATATCTTTATTTTCTTATTTTCTTGATTTTTTTTATTAGGTACACGATAATTTCTTATTTCCCTGCATATTGGTTAGACGTTCTGCCACCATCCGAGAAAAAAACACAGCACTCACAAAAACCGCTACAGAACTGAACAATAAATTTGGATGAAGAGCTACAAACGAGCAGAAGTATGCAAAACTATATTACTTTTAGCGCAAGTAGGAAGTCAGTTTTTATTTTCAGCGAGCTTTCTACGAAGCCTGCAAATTTCTTTTGTTCGTTTCAAAAAAATCATATGCTATATGTTGTTTTACTTCTACCAGTTTTTTATTGTGTTTCATCATGTTTCTATTGAATTTATTTATACAACCTGTTGCCATGTTTCGCAGGATTATATAACAAACATAGGTATTTCTTACTACCTTTATTGCTGTGTATTATGATGTGTGTGTGAGTTCATATAATATACAACTCTGTTTGTTGATCTTTTTATTGCTGTGTAGATGCGATTTTTATTGATATTTCATTCAATACTGCAATATAGGAACTTTGATCTTCATATAGTTTATTTCTTCTCTAATTTATTGAGATTGCAGTTGCAGGTTTTGCACTTCCTTCGAAAGTAAAGAGCTAAGAAGCCTGTCTTATTTGTCCCGATAGACTCCCAAAATTAATCTTGATATGCTTCAAGATGTGTTCAAGAATTGAACCTTTTTTTTTAACACCTATCGATTCAGAAAGTAGAAGAAAAAAAAATTGGACAAGAATGGCGCTGCCCATTAAAGAACCCTGATGTAAGAGACAAGCTTGCCATATTCAAAATAAATTTCTTGGGCAAAAAAAACATTTTTTTTTCTGCAAAAAATTGCCATGCCTCCCCAAGAACAATCTTATGCAAAAGAGAAAATATGGTATGATGATTTCTTTTCTTTTCTTTTTATTTTTTATTTTTTATTTTTTATTTTTTATTTTTGATCGGGAACATAATTTTATGAAATCTTTCAGGCAAATTTTTGTTATTTGTTTCTTTTTGTCGTTCCCTTTTGACATTGGTTCTGGACAAACTATATATGTAATATGTTTATTCGTATAAATTATCAATTATCTTCAAGTTCATATTTTGTTAGATTTTAGAACTTTATTTTCGTCCACTATGTACATAACCGCCCATATCTTTCTAACAACAGAACTTCTCCTTAATTCCATCTGTTGTGATCCGATTTGCATTTTCATAATTTTAGTATATTTGAATTTAGAAGCTCTTCTGCAGAGTTTTAGTACTAGTCCAACGAGACAACCTCCGTCTAAAAGTATTATTGGGGAATGTTTGAAGTTATTGCTATTTTATTTTGGTATTACTATAACAGATCATTTCCGTACACCTCGGCCATTAACTCATTATTATTCTCGGCACAGATTTAGAGTTTACGAGTTTTTGCTCTATGTTTTTTCTGTAATATCTGATATATACATAGTAATTGAAAAATATTCTTTTAAGAAACTCACAACAAATGTATTAATATTGCTTTTCTTTGAGTTTTATAGTTTCTCCAGTTGTGGAGACGTTTTATGAATCTATCTTGACGATTCTGGATGACAAAACGAGATCATGGTTTATTTAGGTCCTGCTGTTTTCCTTCTCTTTGAACTTGGCGAGACATGGCTTGGTCCATCCTTATCGGGTCATCTTTAAGGCTAGCAACCTCCTGGCCAAACCAGCCTCCATCAATTTTTCATATTTGTAGGTAAATGTTGAAGATATCAACCATAAATTTTGTCGCAGTGTTCTGTAAATTAGAGTTATGAAAATTTGTTGTTTTCGTGGGTGAAGAATAGTGAGGATAATGCATTGTGCTAAAATTTAGATATAATATTTTGTTTGGTTGATGAGTGAGTATTAAAAAACAAACTAAGTTACTCTTTCTTCTTCTTCTTCTTCTTTTTTTTTTTTTTTTTTTTTTTTTCATTTTCTCTCACTAATACGCATATCTCTAAAAAAAATGAATTCTAAAGTCTGAAAAATATTCACCTCACAAATATTACGGAGTTTCATTAACAATCTCTTACGGCATCTTATTTATGGCATTTAAGCTGTTGTTATCATAGATGTTTCTTAAAACACAATATATCTCATGACTGATAAATGCCGTTGCAGTCGCTTCGTCATCGCTACATGATTGATAAATGCACAAATCTCGAATCCGGTCTAAAGAAAATTAACATAATTTTCTACTAGACTGTCCAATAAATTGAATTTTATTTTGTATTAATTTTGTTTTCAATCGTATAGGTCAAGTTACTGGTAAAATTATATTTGAAGAGTGCATAGCAAATTGGACTAAAAAAAATACTACTCCCTCCTTCCCTTAATAATTGTCACTTTTGCCATTTTTTTATGTTTCAAATTATTTGTCATTTTACTATTTCCAATGAATTATTCATTGTAATTTTTCAATTTTGCCCTTCTCACTCATAATTAATTAAAATATAGTTAGTTAAAAATCAATTAATGGCATAGGCATATTAGTGATTTACTATACTTTTTGTTAATATCTATGCCTATTTATTGATTTTCTTAATATGTGTGCAACTAACAAAAGTGACAACTATTAAGGGAAGGAGGGAGTAATATCTTAACGTAGATTCAAATATTGGTCAAAGGAAATTTATGACAGAACCCAGAATAAAAAAAAAAAAGAAAAAAAAGAAATGGCTGTTGAAAAGACAGCTTAAAATTAACATATTGTACCCCGTGCAGAATAAGTTGTACATTTGGTTCAATTTTTGAAAAAGGGAATAGAAAGCAGCTTCATCACTCCCCACTGGATCCATTCATAACCGGTGGCAATTAATTCTTCTTTTCTCCTCTCCCAAAAAACCCAAATCCAGAAAAATAAGTACCTATTATAGCCGGACACAGCAAAACACCCGCTTCTCACACTCCCCCACTATATATATATATATATATATATATATATATTCACACCGCCGCTCATTTTTTGTTTCTACGATTCAATTATTCTTAGTTAGTTGAATCCGATTCCAATTTCATTTCAATCTGTTTCAAATTTTTTTTTCTTCTTCTTCTTCTTCTTCTTCCAAGTTCGGATGCTGGAAATTGTTGCTTTCAGAGTTGGTGGATTCAAATGTGAGCTGAGTTTCTGGTGCTAGGATCTGCTGGCGCGGTAAAATTCCTCGATCCCAGCTTGTGTGCTCTGCGTGGGTGCTTTGGATTTGGAAGTTGTTGTTACCTATTTTTCTCATTTCAATTTTGGTTAGTGGATTTGTGTTGATATGGTACTGAATTTGAGTGATCGGAGCATTTTTTTTGAATACGAGTTAGTTAAATATCCTTGTTTTGAGTATGAGCTAGTGTTATGAAGATCTGGGAACTCGATTTCGTCTCGTGCCTTCAATTCGTAGTGGTTCGTTGTTGGAAATTGTGTTTTTTTTTTTCCTTTCAAATTTTCGATGGCTGCGCTAAAATTATAATTGTTAAGGGAGGAATTCAATGGCGAGCAATGGAGTTACTTGCGTGAAATTTGTGTTTGTTAGTTGCATATGTGCTGTTGTTGTTTGTCCTGAACTTCAATTTTGAGAGGGGATTTTCATGGAACGTCACCTTTTCTATATTCGGTGACTATCTTAAGTATTAATGTGAGGCGAAGCTGATAGCAGAATGTGCTTCAGTATACTTCAAATGTTAATTGAACCTTTGAGAGACCAATTGTTTATGAGATTAGAGTGGATGATATGATATCCGCACTGAATGTATACCCCTTATTATTGGGCATAACAAGTTTATTGCTGATTGTTAACTGTAAAGTCCAATTTCTTATTTTTCTCTGGAAATGACCATACAGAATGGCCTCAGTAAGTCTTGCAAAACATTCTACATTAATGGTCAACAATCCAATTTCTCTTTTCATTTTGAGATAACCATACATGGACTTGTCTCGATCAGTCTGTCAAAATATTCTACATTCTTGGTTAATAGTACTCATGTTTAAATTGACCACTGTGCTAATGTATCTGCCAGGGAACGTCTATTACTAGATTATTGAAGTGGTAATCTGTTTGTTTTCCACTTTTGTCTCATTTTGAAATTTTCCGATGTACAATTAGTTGTGACTGGTTATTCCCTTTGTCTTTTACATTTTGTCCCTTCCTTTCATATTTTTCTTGTTTATCTGTCCATTTCATTTGAGTAATTGTTAAACTTATGATATTCAAGTATCTTTCATTCTTCTGTATTTGCTTCCCCTCTTACTCTGATCACCTTAAACCATTCTTTCCATTTTTACTGATCACCTTGAGTTAAAAGTGATGCGCTATTTATCATAGTGAAGGGAACTTTGAATTTGAATTTAACTCTCTGATGATTTTATTTTTCAGGTCATATGGCCTCCAGCGCAAAGAAGCTGGTAAGGGTGTTGATACATCAATGAGTTCGTCCCTTCACTGAAACAGTGCAACTAATAAGTAGTTCTATGGGATAGAAGTGGTATAGAGATGGTATTGTATTTGAAGAATTATGAACATGGAGGATAAGCGAGATGATATTGGACCTTCAGAGCAGAGGTCTCCTAGTACTACATGGTGGCCATCAGATTTTTCGGAAAATTTTGGATCTATATCCTTGAACTCCAACGATGAAAATATGAGGAATAAAGAGTTATCCGACAAAGTAAAATATGATCGATTATCATATAAAAGAGCATCACAAATCCTATGGAGCACAGGAATGCTTTCTGAACCAATTCCAAATGGTTTTTACTCTGTCGTTCCTGTGAGTTCTAAGACGAATCTCATAAGCCGCATGTCATTTTATGCCTGCTTTCAGTTTTGTCATTCTACGATCTTTTGCTTAAATTAGAAGATGAACTTCTAATTAGTTTGAACAGCTAGTTTAAAATAGCCTGCTTAATAAAGGTAAAACTAATACTGCATGCAAAAAATGCTTCTTCTCATCCTAGTAGGTTGGTTGGTTTAGAAGAATTTTCAACTAATAACATGGAAAGACTATTGTAGTTTAAACCCCAAAAGACTTTCATAAGGGTAGAATCTCGAGAAGTCCATTTCTGGTGATTACTGTTGGCACTCTTCCTTGTTCAAACCTTAGAATGTCATGTCCCCATTTTGTTAACATGTAGGAAATTAGTTGGGGCCATGAGTTTTGGTTTTTTCTTTTGATGATGAAGATTGGGTCTAAAATCAAGGATATGCTCTTCACATCATATTCTACAAAAACATTAGCAATGGAATTGGCGCAGTATGCCGTGCTGTTGTATTTGTACGTAATCAACAGAAGTTGGCGAATTATTGGTTAAAGATCAATTAATGTGCACATCCTAGCATATGGATGCTTTTATTTCACCATCCTATAACTGAAATAGTTCAAGTTTATTTTAGCACACTCTGAATCAAAGCATTAGACAATGTCCTTTCAATTCTTCACTGATTTTGATTTCATGAATATTCTTGAAATATTTTGTCTTATATGGGGCTTCTTATGGGACCCGTCTCCATCTGACTTCGTGAATATGGTTTAAAAAATAATCAAAAAGGATTATTAAGTTTCTAGCAGTTGCTACCTATTACCTTCAACCTTCAGTCATTCCTTAAAAAGAACAGAACAGTTTGTTATTGGTCTCTCCCAATTAGAATTTCTTGGAAGTAAACAAAGATGACCCAGAATTACTTTGTTAGCTTGGGAAGCCAGAGTAACAATCTCTAACTAAAGGAGATGGTCGCCTGCCAGTCCTTTCTCGTTTCCTGGTAGTTGTCAGTGTGCTGTTCTAATCTTCATTTTTATGTTTTCAAGTTTTAACTTTTCAAAACCTGGTGATTATTTCCTCATTATAGAATAGCTTATTTTTAATTCTTTTAAAAATACACCAGCACCATTGGCCATTTCGACATTTTTTTGGACAATATCCCCTAGTCAGAAAACGAAATCTATTTCAAATAACATTTCTTCCATCCTTTGCTAGTCTGTCAGTGATTCACATTTTCTGTGTTCAATTTGCATATCAACTATTGATAAAACCTTGTAAACTAGAAAGAGAGGGATTTCTAGTATCCTACCTCTCATATACTATTGTTATGGAAGTCCTCAACGTTAAATTAATGGATTTTAAGATTTATTAAGGTTCTTAGAAATTAGAGGGTGAAAATTAGTGAAGAATATTGACTTCCGTGTTAAAGTTATAAACCCCCATCATCTTGGATTATCTTTTAGGTGCGTAAGTTATCAACATGCAATTTTAATTTAGTTTAATTTTTTTATATCATTGATGTAGAGAAACATTTATGAAGATGAGCTTTATAATGTTTACGTATTTCACATAGAGATTGCAGTCACTGGATTGTTTATTTTAAGTTCAACTGACGAATGATATTTATGAAGGTTCCAATTGGATTTCTAGTATTTAATGGAGTTCTTTATGGTATGAAACTTTGTGATATGATATAATACCTAAATTCACAGTCAGTGAGGAACACAATAAGTCCTATCTCCATGAGTCAAATTTCTATTGGATATGTTTAAAGAGCCAGATAAATAGTTCTTGTGGTTGTTTCCATCTTAATAGAACTATAATAAGGGATTTTCGTTGTTATTGATATTACATTTCAAAATTCATCTTCATTTCACAGCAACTAGTCAAGACAGGTTTAGTTTTCACATGCTTCCCTCTGTCATTCTACGTTTAACTTTGGAAACCCAAATCTTTTGAAAAGAATACGAGATCAAATTCGAAACCGAGCGCAGTTGCAGTTTTTTCTAACTTTGTATGTTCCCAGTGGGACTTGTTGTTCTGAAGACATTGATCCTATTCCTGAATGTTATGCTATATGACCAAGGATTTGTACTCCTAAATATGAAAATCTCCGAATCTTAATCTTGAGCAGCAAAATATTGATCTTAATCTTAATCTCGCTCACACCGCTTTTTTCGTGTTACACATTTGAAGTATGTAACCGGAACATGAAATGGAAATTCTATTGATTGTGGAGTGGTATCATCAATAATCTTTTAGAATTGGAGTTGAAAAACAGGCTTCTCAATTGTCCTTAACAGAGTGCAAGATATTTATTTGTTCTAAAAGGCTGATGTTAAACTGTATTTTACTTGAAGTATCTTTCATTTTCATCGCTTGAGCCGAGAAAGACCTTAAGTCCTGCCATGAGTGTTGTTGTTTCCAGAAATTACCTGCCCCACTCCTTAAGAAAGCCAGATACTTGGACATTTTTGAGTTATATATCCATTCCTGATTATTTCATAGCCTGTTTTGTTTAAGGGTTTATTATGTTTTAAGTAGCAATATTTTAACAGTATTTTCCCTGGTAGGATAAAAAAGTCAAGGAAATGTATGAAGATGTACCAGCTCTGGAGGAGCTTCATGCTTTGGAGCTTGAGGGTTTGAGAGCTGATGTTATTCTAGTAGATGTGGAGAAAGATAGGAAGCTTTCTATGCTGAAGCAGTTAAT
Organism: Erythranthe guttata; assembly: GCF_000504015.1. The sequence goes on from NW_012193676.1 coordinate 606,142, forward strand.
TGCAGCTCTGGTTAAGGGTTTGAACACAAATACCCCCGCTGTGATAAAAAAGATTGCTGGACTGGTGAGTATAATTTGGTTAAAAAAAAAAAAAAAAAAAAAAAAAAACTCATGTGCACTTCTGATACAGATTTGACAAAATATGTTTTGCTTTGGAGTTTGACATGTTGTTTTATTTAGTTTACCTATTACCACAAGAGACAGTAGCAGTATTATCTCTTATATGTTTAGATTTGACTAATATCATCACAGTCGTATGTTCTCCCTCCTGTGGCTCTTGAAAAGATGAGGCAGGAAATATAGCTACTTTGAATCATCTTTTGTCTGCTTTCTTGTTATATTATTTCTTAAGGCTTGCCCACCCGGAGTTCATATTGATTTAGGGCTTGAAGTGTGTTCATCGGGTGGCATTTTTTTCTTTTTTTTTTTTTTTAAGTGTTTTCTTTTTAAATGATGGATTGAAGTAGTGCATATTCACCTGTTTCTTTATTTAATTATTCAGTTGATTTTTCTGTTCCCTAATCATGTTTATGCTCATTTGGTCTTTGCATATAACCGCAATGTGGAATTTCTGACCTTCGAATAGGTATCTGATTTTTACAAGCGGCCAAACTCGGAACTAAGTCCCAGAAAAGCTGCTCAGGAGGATACCCCACATATATCTGAAAATCGAGGAGTGCAGATGCTGGGGCAAATAAAGCAGGGTTCGTGCAGACCTCGAGCAATATTGTTTAAAGTTCTTGCAGATACTGTAGGACTTGAAAGTTGTCTAGTGGTGGTAAGACTTTTTAAAGTGATATTACATATGTTATTCATTTTTAAGACTCTGTCCTTGCCTTACATTTAACTCGGAATTAGCTTTGATAGTTTAGAAAGTTATTTTGAACTTGTCCACTCAGCTGAATATTATCTTGTGAACATTTGGATTTGTTTTATTAGGGTTTACCTACTGAAAGAGATTCTGAGTGTGTGGACTCGCACAAACATATGTCTGTAGTAGTCGTGTTGAATTCTGTGGAATTTCTGGTCGATTTAATGCGATTTCCTGGCCAATTAATCCCTCGATCAACCAAGGCTATCTTTATGACTCACATATCTGCTGCCGGGGAGAGTGATTCTGCTGAAAATGATTCATGTGATTCACCAATGGAACCAAATAGCCCTCTTTATGGGGTTTCTGAACGAGTTGATCCTGAGAGGTTAGCAGCTAAGCCTCTTCTGACTTGCAAACCAAATTTCTATTGGACCATTCTTAGCATTAAATAAAGCTTCGTAGAAACTAATACGATCTTTGATGAGGCCATTCATCTTTCTAGAAGAAAAAAGATTGCTGTTTGATTGGTACATTCTTTGTATATTTCCGAACTTAGTTATTTTAAGTCTCTGCAGAGCTGAGAAAGAAGATGGCCTGCTATATCAGCGGAGACTAGAAGCTTCTTCAAATGCAGCAGGGCCTTCATTAAGGAATATGATGTTGCGGTCAAATTCTGTTGATACAAAACTGAGGTACTATTACTTCTCAATGCGGCAAAGCCTTTTTATAACTTGACACAATCATTCTTAATTCCCCATATATAAATTATGTTTCATGATTCATGATATTGTCTTTATTGTATTTCATGGTTTTGTTTCAGCTTATCGCACAGTGAACCTAATATAGCTGCTACATTTTGGCGAAGGAGCAGGAGGAAAGTCATTGCCGAACAAAGGACTGCAAGTTCAAGGTTTAACAAAATGTTGCTTATTGGATCAGACTATATATGTACATGTATACATTAGACAGATACCGTGTTGATTGTGGAGTGTGGACCTTTGCTTTCTAGAAACATTTTGCTTACAAATACAAATAACATGCTCCCACGCGTTGACTTTAACAGTGTAGTTGAATGATTTTTACATCAGCATCTGCATTTTTATGAGGATCTGACAGTCAATTATTCTTTCTCCTGAAAAGATGCTTTGTTGCTTAGTATGATGAACTGACAGTCAATTAGTTAAAAACTATTGGTGACTGACTGACTGGAGGTTGGAAACACTAAAATAGTAAATACTCTTTGAGCATATTAACACCATATATAACATAGTTGATGTTGTATCTCTCCTCTTTTTTTTGCTTTACATAGTTCATTTCACTGATGATTTCCCATACTACTTAATAGAATAACAATGGAAAAATAGTTCATTTCACTGATGATTTCCCATACTACTTAATAGAATAACAATGGATAAAATAGATAATACTCTGGCTCCTGGTCTATCTGAAGTATATGGAAGCAGTTTTCTTTCTTTATTGGTCATGGTGCGATACCATTCATGAATATTAATTTTTATGTTTTGTGGACTAGAGCATCGTTTTCTGGCTGAAATTTGTTTTGCACTTCTAAAATGTTTGAAGTTTTCCAGCCCAGAGCACCCTTCACTTCGAGCACATGCTCGATCTATGCTTAGTGGAGATAACAAACCATTCAAGGATTATCCTGACGCCATTGCTACATCAAGGTAGCTTTTGTTGGTTTTATTAATTTACCTTTTGCACATCTTTTAGTGTATTTTGTTCATTTCTGCAAACTCAGAATTAGTTTGATCAGCAAAATCTGGTTTTTGATCTGGAAAATCGCCTCATCTCTATTTTTTTGCTTCTGATACTTTATATTGGATTGCCTTAGCTTCATAAAATTCTCCTTCGTGAATTTATGAAGAGAAAACAAATTATTTGCGTAGAGAATTGTACAATAATTACATAAGTATGTGTCAAAGTGTCTTGCTCAAATGTTATTTGAAACTGATTGGTATAACGTACATAAACTCTGAATTTGCAGATTAGCTTATTCTGTAAGTAGGGATTTACTGAGTTTGAGTTTTCCAAATAAAATGTTTCTGCAGGTCAGAAGGTGCATCAACATCAGATGCACGTAGAATAAGAAGAAGAAGCATTAGCATGACTCCGGAAATTGGTGATGACATCGTTAGGTAAGTACTATCTTCCACATCATTAAAACACTATTAATTATTTAAACATGAATTGGTCATCTGATTTTTGACAAGCTCCTCCAGCATAATATTTTCTGAGTAAAATTACGCTTGGTATTTGGCCACTGTGATATCTCTGATTCACATATTTTCGTAAAAAGTGGATAAACTGTTGAAATGTTCACCCAATTCCTTTTTCGATTTTTTTGGTATGAACTGCTTAGTAATCTAGTAAATGTTTAGGAGGCCTTCTATACTATGTCATTCACCGCTTTTCCCATGGCTGCCATCATATTGTATTGTCTCTGTCATAGAAACTACTCGCTTATCCTTTATCGTATATGTTTGACTTTAAACAGTGTGCAGCTACTTTGGGTAGCTCCTCCACCTCCCTTGACCTGCTCAACTTAGTCTTTGAGAGAGCTGAATTTCTTCGCCCTGCACACGTAAACACATACAACAATAGATCTCACTTTAAACAATGTCAAACTGAAAGATAGGAAGACAGTTGGTCAATTAAATGAGTTCAGAAACAACAAGGAGTTAGGTAGGGTACACCATTAAAAGAGTGTAAATTTTCTGAATTTTTTTAAATTACCTAAAAATGAATGGCTCAGTTAGTTTTCGACCGTAAAAAAATTATCTATGCCTCAAACTTGTGGTCTATTGCTGAATGCTGATATCTACTTATAGTTATTGTCTCATGGTCTTAGAACTGAATGTGGAGTATTTTCCAAAACAATGTTATCATATCGCATATCGTCTTCCTCTCGTATTGTATTGTATCGTGAATTGTAAGATACATGACAAAATCTGATGAATGGCCCAAAATATAGAAACATTTCAGACGTGTACAAGTTAACATTTTAAAATAAATCTAAAAGCAATATTCTAGTTATAGAGTCAGGGATAAACTATAATGTTTGATTAAATAACATCAAAGTTCAGTTCCAGATCACTAATTCTTGAAAAAGAATCTACCACATTATCTTCAAGATCATTATCACTCATAATCACAAAATCCACCCCTAGTTGCATCTGAATTGTGTCAAAATCATACCAAAAAGCTTGATAAGACCTGAATCGCGAAAAATAGCGAGACACAAACACACCAAAGTCGGCCTGAATCAATGTACAGCAATTCTATGTCAAAATCACAAACAAATCATATCAAATTGAGATTGAATTACCCCTTAATTGATATAATCTCGTATGAAGAAAATTGCTATTTAGTAAGTAAGATTTTTGAGTATTTTTGGGATTTGTTTCTGAAGAAATTGAAGAATAAAAAACTCGGATTTTATTTAGGATATGAACAATTGGGGAAATAGCGAATACAAATTTAGAAATTTTGTATCGTGCATATTACGATACGCACGATACGGTACAATAGGCTGTCCGAGTCGTACGATTCACTATCATATTGTATTGTATCGTAGGATATGTATCCGTATTGTATGATACTAATGATGCTGTTCCAGAAGCAAATACGATGTAGTTGCATCACATGTTTACTTCGAAATTGTTTACATGGAATGGTTAAGGTTACTTAATTCTTTCCATAATGTTACTTAGTTTGTTCTATGTTTGTAAGGGCTGTGCGAGCAATGAACGAGTCCCTGAAGCAGAATCGTCTTCCAAGGGAACAAGGTGAAAGCAGCTCATATTCCTCTGGTTCAAAGGACCAATATAGTGCAGGTCAACTGAAAGATGTATGTTTCCTTTTACTTGTATCATATTGGTGCTTTTTGTGTCCTTCTCTCGCTGCATTAATTTGCCACATAGTTATAATTTTTTTTCTTCCTGCCAAGGTGTGCTTTAAGGATATTGTCTTGCTTTCATGAACCCATTGTGGTATCCTTCTGCTCTGTATTTCTTTCTCATTTCTTACAACATAACTGTGTCTGTCTTATATTGGATGGATATGCTTCTGCAATTCCCTTGGGTTGAACTTATATAAGTCAATCATCACGAAAATTGTTGTTCTTAGCTACATGCTGTTTCGCCATGCCTTTCTCTCTATGTTTTAATTTTTAGAACTTTACTCCGATAAGCAGTGAAACACTTTACATACAGTTCTGTAATGATTACTGGGGCAAGAGAAATAAAAATTGAACATAACATTAACATTTTCATTTAGTTGTTGTATCTTGTGTACGTCCCACAAGTTTGTTTTTGGTCCATCTGGTATGCAAACATTAACTTATTTTAAAGTTTCTGGTTAGCCTATAAGTAGCAATGACCTTGTACTGTACTCAGGTCACAGATATTCAACTCGACGAACATGAGAAACTGTCTGGTGGAACGCCAGCCTTATCCAGACAGCACAGCTCCCAAAAGGCAATGTCATTGCCGTCATCTCCACATGAGCTCCAGAGTCAGACTCAAGAAAGAAGTGGAATTCCCAGTTTAAATGAAGAAATGGTTTCAACATGGTACAGAGTTCTTGAGTTACCTATCTTCCAACAAAAGCCTCCGCTACCATTTGAAGAGTGGAATATTGATTTCTCAGAGTTAACTGTAGGCACTCGTGTTGGGATTGGTAAGAACTGTCCCTACTCCCTTCTCTTACTATTGATACTGATAAAAGCCCAAGACTTAAAAAGTAACAAAAAAGCAGGTGAAATGGCCAGGTGGAGCCATTTACTTATCTTCTGAAAACTGAAATGTTATTAGACAATCTACAAGTTTTATATCCAATAAGCAACTCATGTTTTATGTTTCTGTTCTTGAGTTATGGATTTCCTCTTGAATGTGGTGAAAGAATATGACTATGAGTGTTCGTTGTGCCATGAATCTGAAAGCTATCTTCATATATCATTTTTACTTATAGCTTACACTTGATTTTCTACAGATGTGTAATGTTATTCATTTATAATGATATATTTTCAGGATTCTTTGGGGAAGTTTTTCGCGGCCTTTGGAATGGAACTGAAGTTGCTATCAAAGTGTTTCTCGAGCAAGATCTCACTGCTGAAAACATGGAGGACTTCTGCAATGAAATAGCTATCTTAAGGTGTGTTACTTCGTTTCTATTTGGCCATTTGATTTTCTTCTGGTATGTAGTTCTAACTTCTACATTTTTCTTTGGTTCTTTATTTCTCCAGTCGCCTTCGTCACCCAAATGGTACTTTTTTCTTAACCTGCTTTATTTTGTACTATGTACTTATGTTTACCAATTTGATTTTGGTATGCACTATGCATTTTAGTCAAGACTTGTGAGAAAATGCGTTGGAAAACGAAACTGAAGCTCATACACTTAAAAAATAACTGATGTGTAATAGTCAGTATTGGTATCAGTCATATCCAGTGCTTCATGTTTAATGTAAGAGTGAGGATGCAATTCAGAATCAAATAAAAGTTTCAGTTATTTCTAGTAAACTTTGTTAGCAAGGACCAACTTCTGAATCACTTTTTAACGTGATTATGTTATGGCAAACGTTGGGTGATTAATTCGTGTAATTTTCCTCTAGTTATATTATTTCTTGGTGCTTGCACAAAACCTCCACGGCTGTCGATGATAACTGAATACATGGAAATGGGATCACTGTATTATTTGATTCATCTAAGTGGTCAGAAGAAGAAATTGAGCTGGCGGAGAAAAATCAAGATGATACGTGACATATGCAGGTTTGTTATGATTTCTTTTGTTCATCGAATGTTTCTTTGTACAAGGATTGTTTCCCCTCAATCAAAATGTAGTTACTACTTGGTTTTTGAACTTCATTTCTTTCTCCTACTGCTGCCAATTAAGGGGATTGATGTGCATACATCGCATGAAGATTATTCATCGTGATCTGAAAAGTGCAAATTGCCTTGTGAACAAGCACTGGACAGTTAAAATCTGTGATTTTGGGCTATCAAGAATAATGACTCATTCACCAATGAAGGACTCGTTTTCTGCTGGAACACCTGAATGGATGGCTCCGGAGCTTATTCGTAATGAACCCTTCACAGAGAAATGTGACATTTTCAGTCTTGGTGTTATTATGTGGGAGCTATGTACTCTAAACAGACCGTGGGACAGAATACCACCTGAACGTGTATGCTACAATACTCGTTTCTTTCTTTTTTTTTTTTTCTCTTACCCATCTATTTGTCATTTATTAGTTGTAGATTTTCACCACACTTTGCTGGTAAATTTTCATTACTGAAGAAATTCATTTCATCTTATTGTCTTGCATTGGTTAGGTTGTGTATGCTGTTGCAAACGAGGGATCACGGCTAGAGATACCTGAAGGGCCACTGGGCAGGTTGATTACAGGTATTTTACTTAAATTGAGTTGTTGCAAAAGTAAATATTCACATTTGCATTTGGGGCAGTTAGAATGTTAAACATTTGAATCTTGATTGCAGAGTGTTGGGCGGAACCTCATGAACGACCAAGTTGCGAGGAAATTCTGACCCGCTTGCTGGACTGTGATACCAGTTAGCTAATCATGACGCGCAGTTCATTGTATAGAGAAAAAAAAACACAATGCTGTTGAGTTTTTTTATCACGTGTTTCGGCTGCAAATTTTGAACTTGTGTGTGAATTTTTGATATGCTAACGTTCTTCTATTGTCGGTATGAAATGGAAAAAAATTTAATCGTTTTTTGTGCAATCAACACTTTAATTTTTCTGCTGAGTGTTGGTTCAGATCCAAGTTGCTGATATTGACCGCAAAAAATTCTCATATACTCGGAAAAAAACCAGGGAACGCGAATCTGAATTCATCATCTGGCTGCAGTAGAAGAAATCAGTCTGTATTATGTCCTAACACCAAATCCATTGCCATCTTTACTGCCATTAACATCCGTTCTGTATAAGAACGGTTCAGATCATACGAGTGAGCTCAAATGCACTCCCAGATTTGTACGACAACTTTATCTAATTAGGCTTCGTTTGGTTGTCCATATAAGATTAAATAATCTAATGAAACCCAATTGTGTAATTGGACTTAGAAGGTTCAATAAAAAAAACTCTATAAAAGGTAAAGATATATCATAATAACATAATATTTCGAGGTCGATTGTGAAAGTTATTGAGTATTATATCAAAGATCAAACAAAGTCCAATTATTTAGTTAATCATGCTAAATCTCCACGCCCTTAGTAAATTATTCAATGTATGAACATTATAAAATCTTTATTTCAATTCCAACAAAATGAAGGGAAAATTAGCTAATAGTTCCTAGTTGATGACAATAAATAGGTTAAGAACACGCTTTTATTTATACTAGAAAAATGACACGTGCACGTGTTTAAATAATTTTTATTTGCAGTCAATTATAAGATTATAAGTAATAGTGAATATTTGGATAAATATATGATTTAGTGGACTTTGATTAAATAAATACCATTCATTCTCTATTCTCGTTTTTTACTTAAGAAAATAAATTTCTTACTCTCATTTGGTTTCTTTGAATTCCTTTTTTGTTGTCATTATGCATTGTTTCACATTGTCATTATCTTCATAAAAAACATTTAACTTTTATATTTTTTTCGTTTTTTTCTTTTTGTACCTTGATCCAATAGCTAACTCAATTGGTAAAGGACATAGGTGACAAACTCCTATTTCCTGATCGTCGAAGCACATCCCGCAATTTATATACATTAAACTTTGAGGGGGTGAAGTGCAACTTATCCTATAGTTCCCGCGAAAAAATGTAATATACCATGATAACAAAAAAGTCCCAATTATTTATGATTTTGAAGTAAGTTGATTAAATATTTTAAAAGATGGATAATATTTATTCACCTTTATTTGATCGAAAGATGAATAATATTTATTAATCTTAATTTGGTAAGCTTTTGCGCTTACATTTTCAGTTTATTCGGGAGAAAAAGATGTTCTGGGAGAATAATTTGAAAATAAAATAAAGTTTGTTTGTGTTTTTAGAAGAGATAATTTGTACTGTAACAGTCATATCATGTCTAAAAGGTATTGGAAAAATAATTTAATTAAAAGATAAAGTGATTTTAGTTTGTATTTAGTGAAAATAATTTTCACTGTAGCAATCACATCATGTTTGTTAGAGAGAAACATTTGAATTTTTTTTTTGGGAAATTTTTGAAAATATTTTAGAAAGATAATTTTATTTTGAGGAAAAGAGGGAAAATAATTTGAAAATTGTAACAAAAATAGCCGGTGTGTTATCAATTAAAAAAAACGCGTTCAATAATAGACAAGAATCTAAAGGGAGAATCAAATACACTGTTTATTATTTTTAGGGTAAATTACAAACACCCCCTGAAATATGGTCAAATTACAAAAACACCCCTCTTGTTTGGATAATTACAACCACCCCCTCAACTCATCAAATTTAGTGGAATCTTCGAGATTATATGGAATATTATCACTTTTGTACCCGTTTTATCCCATTCAAACTCTACATTATGAAGCAAGATGATCATAATATGTGATTTTTAGTTTGTATATATCAGTTTGTGGTGCATCGGAAACTGTATTTTTTACACAAAAAGAGTACAAACTAGAGCACATTTCACGGAATTTAGATGACTGTGTTGAATTTGGCACCATTAAGGTGGAGGTCTAAAAAAAATCATAGTTGAGGGGGGTAGATGTAATTATCCAAACAAGAGGGGGGTTTTTGTAATTTGACCAATTTACCCTTATTTTTAATGAGGGACTTGATGAATATATAACGACTTTTTGTAAACGTAGAACATTTTATATTAAAAATTAAAATGTAAACCTCACCCAATCTTATTCTTTGAAAATATTCTCCACTAATCTTTTTAAGATATTATTTTGTCAAAATACCACCACAATATTACTATAAGGGTATTGAATTCTGAGTATAATATCGTTGAATGTGATGTAAATTTTTCACTTTCAGTAGTAAGGACCTGTTATTTTGGACCTGTTATTTTTCCATTTGTTTTTAACTGAATAAATATCATTGTCCCAGTTGACTATCGTTCTTCGCCGATGCAAATCGGACAAAGATGGTACGATGACACTGGTTAAAAAGAAATAGAAACTCAAGATCTAATTTCAAATCATCTTTTTTTACTTTTTTTTTTAAGCATAGGTGAAGGAAGATTAGTTAATAGGTGAAATATCCTATGTCCACTAAAACTTGTCAATATATATCATTTTAGTTTTTCAATAAAAAATATTAATTGTAGTCATAAGCAAATTTTAAATATTAGGCAAATTACAAGTCCCTTTTACGATGGTCTATTTCCTATCTAACAATTATCACTTGTACATTTGAAAAATACACTTACCCTCTAAATTTAATGGTGAACCTATTTGCCTACTAATGTCGTCAGTGGTAAAATAAAGTATATTTTTATCCTAAAATTCAAAAAAATACTTTCTTTATAAATTATCCTCAACACATGACACCTTTTTTTATGGCGGCGGTTATATGCAAGCCCATTTTTTTATTAGTTCAAGACCTCCAACATAAAAATACTAATTTATCCTTAATGAAATTTAAAATCAAATAAAAAACACAAAACATTAAAAAATAAAAATAAAATCATTTCCTTTGTGCAAAACCAAATAAAATACATAAATCCAAAAACCCTTCTTCCTTATTTCACGACTTAAAACTCTCCTTCTTCTTCTCCTTCTTCACAAACCCACCAAGAAATCTTACACACCAAAATTATCAAATACATACCAAACATTGACGATGGAACCGGAAAACAATGATATGGTGGTTTACGAGGGTGGAGAACACAATGAAATATGTTTTAACCGTTTATTTTTGCTTTTGGGTCGTTTTTTTTTTTGTTGGAAAAAAAATTCGACGATACCGAAAATCGGTCTGCAAATACCGATTTTTGTTAGTAAAGTCGGTAACCACATTCCGATTATTTTAATGAAAATCGGTAATTAAAAACCGATTTTTGTAGTAAAAATCGGCATGACAACACCGATTTGTTTTTGTATTATCGGTATTGTCATGTCGACTTGTACTACAAAAATCGGTTTTTAAATACCGATTTTATTATCTGTAATTTTTTAAGACCGTTTTCTCATACTTTCGTGCATCAACCTTGAGAATTGATGGAGGATTATTCAAATGAATTATCTAACGAATAAATATTTGATATACGGCAAGCTCTACTCGTTTGGGTTAAAGGAGTGGGAGACGCCACCGAATGGTGATAAACATTTTCGTTTCAAATATTTAAAAAATATCAATTAACCAAATATATAATGTATTATTTAAAAAAAATTCAAAAAATATCGGTATTCGAAAACCGATTTAGTACTCAATAATCGACATTAGAACGTCGATTTTGACTTGTAAAGTCGACGTTGTGTCGCCGATTTGGTTAACAAAAATCGGCATTATGACGCCGATTTTTGTGTACAAAATCGGTCTGGATAAACCGATTTGGGAAACCAGCGAAAAAAAATAAAAACAACCAATTTCAATCTCAATTTTTTTCCAAAATCGGCCAAATTATTGCAACCCAACAAGAAATAAGCATAGATTAATGTTCATAAATACATATTTATCAAGAATCGATGTTCGATTAATGTTTTCGAATTTACAAATAAAAATTTAGTAAAAAGGACATCGATGTTCGATTAATGTTTTCGAATTTACAAACAAAAGTTTAGTAAAATGGACTTACTTGTTGGTGGTGGTGCGGTGGGTGGGTCGCTGGTCATCGCCGGTGCGGTGGAAGTCTCGCTGGTTGACAGTCGTGATATTTCTTTTTTGTTTTTTTTTTTTTTTGGATTTTTGATCTTGAACAAATAAAAAATAAGATTTATTTGTATTTGAGTATTATTTGTGGATAAGGGTATATTTGTCATCTTTGGTCATGATGCAATAAAATTAAATTAATTTACGGGCTTGAACTAATAAACTCTTTTATGTGATTTTGAACTAATAAAAAAATGGACTTGCATATAACCAATGGCGGTACCATGAAGGGGCAGGGGGGGGGCAGTTGACCCCCCAAGAAAAAAAAAAATTTTTTTTTTTAGCTATTTTGACCTAATATTTTTTTAATATTACTTTTGGCCCCCCCAAAGATTTTGTAAATATGTTTTTTAACTCTTAATTTTTTGTTTATTATCCATAATTTCATATAAATTATAGATATATATCATATTATAGATATATGTCGTAATTTTTTTCGCAGTATAAACCTATTTTTTCAATGTCTTGTGAACCTAAAATTTTTTTCGGGGCGCTGCCCCGAACCCCGAAATTTTAGTTAGCCCCCCCTACTTTCTAATCCTGGTTCCGCCCCTGCATATAACCGCCGCCTTTTTTTATATCGAAAATTAATTTTTGTACGGTGCATAAATAAAGAAGTCGTACAAAATAATAGCAGTGACTTTCATGCCTAAGAGTGATTTTTTTTTTTTTTTTTTTTATTACATTAGATAAACATAAATGGAGATATATCTCTACATGTATGAGTAGGGGTAGAAATCGGAATGGGATTTCCGAGCCATTTTCGATCCGAAAATATTCGAATTTGGAACCGTATTTTTCATTTTGATTTCCAATTCTTCCGAATTTATACGGAATTGGAATGGTATATAAAATTACCGAAAATTTCGATTTCCGATCCGATTTTAGTTCCGAATATTTCTATGGTTTTTCGAAATATATAATATAATTTTATGATATATTATGTAACTCGATAATATAACTTGTGTTATATTTTATATGAAAAAGGCTCAAGTAAATTAAAACTTTAGAAAAGATTAAAACCTTGCATTTTCATGCATTTTTTTTAAAAAATATAGAAAAACACTGTGTAAATTTCCATTGTATCCGAATTTAGAACAAAAGATTATAAACTAATGTAATTTCCGAAATTTCGCCGATTTCGAGGCATTCCGAAATTGGAATAAATATTTGCATTCCAATTTTTTTGGAATAAAAATTGGAATCCATTTTTTTACTTAATCTGTTCCGAGCTGCGATGTTTACTTTCCACCTCAAGATGAAATTTCATGCAGGAAACAAAGTAGGGAAGTCATAAGAAAACAATATGACTTGAGGAAATATTAGGAGAAAGGGATTCGAAAAGCAAAACACATGCATGAAACGGGCCAAGAAGATGGCGTCCAGGAGGAGCAGGACGACTCGAAAAAATCAAGAATACGAGTAAGAAAAAGGCCGACCGCGTGGTCGGAAGAAAGTACTAGACACCCCACCCCCAATATGGAAGGTGATCTCAGTCACTCGGTTGACGAGGAGCAAGAATAAAAGGAGTATCTGGTACACCGTCTTCCAGCAGAACTAACAGAGTGCCCGATCTGCCGGCGTCCATAACAATAAACAGAGTACCTGGTCCGCTGGCCTCCTGAAGAATAAAAGAAGTGCCCAATCCGCCGTCCTTCAGAACAATAAAGGGGATGCCCGGTTCACTGGCCTCCAGCTAAATAAACGGAGTGTCAGCTCCATAGGCCTCCAGAAAAGTTAACAGAGTGCCCGATCCGCTGGCCTCCTAAAGAATAAAAGGAATGCCTGACCCGCCGGCCTCTAGTGACTAAACAGAGTGCCCGATCCACTGACCATCGAAAGATCAAACAGAGTGCCAGGTCTGTCGGCCTCTGAGAAGTTTAGGAGTACTCGGGCCGCCGGACCCAGGAGATAAAGGCCATACTAAAGCGGTGCTCAACCTCTGTAGAGATAGTGCGGCCAAATATCCTGACCATCCCTCGAAACTTAAAGGAAAACGCCGTAGTAAATAAAGAACATACATATTGTTATAGCTCAGTAAAAAAAAGACACGAGCACATGATCACGAACAGAGAAAATATGTACTCAGAAAATGAAGCCCTCTTCTATTTAAGACAACCTTGATACGGCAAATACGAAAGACGAGGACAAAGGCAATAACTGGTTGTTTTACAAAGTTGTTACAAAATTTGACATTGCCCCGCAACACAACTAGGCAGTACCTCTCAAAAAGCCCGTCCATCTCTGGAAACGAGGAAAGAACGAAGAGCAGCCACTCGCTGAATTTCTCTCTCCTCGGCAGCCTCGGTCATATATCGGATAAACTCATCCTGAGACCGATGAGATCTTTCTCCAGCTCGATGACTGTGAGGTCGACCATCGAAAGACGACCTTCCAAGTCCTCAACCAGAGCTCGAGTGGCAACCTCAGCCTCTTTAAGGCGGCATTGCTGGCCTTCAGCCTCTCATTTTGGTTTAGAAACTTAAGAGCGATGGCATTCAATTTATCCATGTCATCGCGAAGGCAGGCAATATGGGGTGTCACTTCAGTACCATGTAGGGCAAGGGCAAGGTTGAAACTAAACCGATTAGTTACAAAATAACATAAGTATAGAATAAGAGTCCTGATAAGGAAGGGCATATATCAATATTCAATACGACACACGAAAATAAAGGCTGTCATACCTGACCTAAGGAAACGGCGGCACGTTGCAGCACGTCCGTCTCAAATAAGTTAACCACAAGCTACCAATCACTCGGGGTATTGAGGCTAGCGTAAAAGTCCATGAGCTCACTTTTCCTGACACGGAGGGTGCCAGCAAAGAAGGAGGGTGTCGGACACTTGTATCCTCGACAAAAGATTCACCAAACACAAATCACTTTGCCACGGGCTCTTCAGGATAATGTCCTGCTGGCGGAGGGGAACTCGACAGAACTACCTACCACGTCGCGGGAAGAAAGGGGTACAAGCGCCAAATGCGGGTTGGACACGACAATGGTTGGGTGACTAGCGATGACCAAGGGTGAGACGACGTGGCCTGGACGGGAAGAATGAGGTCCTTACCAACCTTTCTGAGGCAACCTTGCTTTTCAACTTGTTGAAAAGACTCATCTCGAAAGAGAAAAAAAAGAGCGCATAAGAAAACATCAAAGTGCCAAAATGCATATAATATACATAGTACAAATAGAACGCATCATTACCATAGTCAGTGGCGAATCCAGGAGTTTTGTTAAGGGTGTTTGAACTTACATATAGTCAAAAATATAATGGCTGGCTAATAGCTTACGGGGTTTCGGGGGCAGCGCCCCCGGATTTTTTTTTTGAATACTGTACACATTAAATAATAATTTTTTTTTTTTTTTGAATACTGTACACATTAAATAATAAAAAATCTTTAAAATTTTTAAATTTAAAGGGATTATTTTTACCATTTTTGGGCAAATTGAGGAAATATTTAGACATAAAATTGGTGAAAATATTAAAGGAGTGGTAAACATATTAAAGTTGCAAGTGACAAAATGTACGTTTCATAAGCAGATTTTGAATTTTCAAAAAGAAAAAAAAAAAACCCACATAGTTGTAAATTTAGAAAAAAAATTGAAATAATACATATATATACAATATTTAGAATTTTGGAATAATTTATATTATATTTAATATTAAAGAAATGGTAAATAAATTAAAATTACAAATAGCAAAATATACGTTATGTTAGGAGATTTTTTTTTAATTATTAAAAAATACCCACATATTCAACATTTTTTAAAACAATTGAAATGTTGTATGTAATGGAAAATTATAAATAAAAAAGATTTTAATTATTAAAAAATACCCACATATTCAACATTTTTTAAAACAATTGAAATGTTGTATGTAATGGAAAATTAGAAATAAAAAAGAAAAAATAATATGTTAGGAGATTTTTTTTTAATTATTAAAAAATACCCACATATTCAACATTTTTTAAAACAATTGAAATGTTGTATGTAATGGAAAATTAGAAATAAAAAAGAAAAATTGTATGTAATGGAAAAAAGAAAAAATAATAGAGAGGGGTTAGACTCTCAGTTAGATTTCGAACCCTGTACCTCTGCAGAATTCTATGAAGGACTTAACCAGTTCAGCTACAGCATTACATTAGAAAGGTTCTACATTTACAGATATATATTATTAAATATATAGGAAATATTTTTTTTTAAAATCAAGGGTGTGCTGTAGCACACCCTTGGACCACACTAGATACGCCACTGACCACAATCTTCAGTATTGGGCATACTCACGGTCGACATTTCGAGGCCGAAACCGACCACGCGATCGACACATAACAGACGGTGACAAAAGAAATGATTTACCGCGTCTATCTCGAATCGAAGACCATCCCCTACGCGATCTTGATCCGGGGTATTATATATGATGACAGTTGGAATAGGTCAGGGAGCCCGAGAACGCATAAAAAAATACCTACGGGACCAATCGGGGAGACTCTTCGACAGGTCGCAGAATAATCGCCGCTAGGAGCGAGAAAAAACACCAAAAGCAAAAAACGTGGCTTTTTTCACATAGAATAAGTGTAGAGTATATCGGAAGAGCGCATGGATCGGCTGAGGTAACGGTTGATAATATAAAAGCAGCTCATTTGACCGATCACTGGGAAAAGGGATGGCAAAAAAATCCGATCCGCTAGCTAACCGTGGGTATCCTCTCCATTCAAAAACCCCCGCTACCAAAACCATTAGGGTTTGGTAAAAGAAAAAGCAAACCATCATGATTTTGGTATGGTTTTAGTTTTAACTCTTAGCTTTATATATATATTAGTTTTAATTCAACATAATATCAATAAAAAAATAATTTGGCCAAATCTTAAATAAAGTATTAAATAATTTTGGGAGAATATAATTTTACTAAATGAATTACTCAAGTTGGTTTGAGGAAGCAGATATTGGGTGGCGGCTCTTTAGAGAAAAGAGAAGAGAAAATTCAGATCGTTGAGAAAAATAACATGAGAGATTGATAGTGGTAATGATTAAACATATAGTGAAAGGGTAGTATAGAGATATTATAATATAATTTGCTGGAAAAAAATTACAAATGGATTTATCTTAAAAATAGGGGAAAAAAAGATCTCCTGTAATGGTGCAAACCTAATGAGGGGGTTTCTAAGATAACCCTAGGTAATTTGTTCTTAGCAATTAAATGATGCATATTCTATTTTTCAGTTTAATGTAATACTCCATCTGTTCCACAATAACTGTCTCTTTTTAAAAATATTTTTGTTCCATATTATCTGTCACTTTAGATTTCCAATACTGCATTAAATGCATTTTTCCTCTTTTAACCTTATCAATGAAATTCTATTCATTAATTTTCTCTCATAAGTCATTAAATAGTAAATGTTGTTTTAGTCATTTTTATATAATTTTTCTAAAATCAAGATATATTTATTGAGTTTTTTAATCTTTGTGAAAAGTGAAAAGTGACAATTATTTAGGAATGGAGGGAGTATTAGATAGTTTGTTGTTTGCAATTAAATGATACACATTCTATTTTTCAATATGATGTTTGTTTGCATTTGGTGGAGTCATATACGACGATAGTTGCCACAGTGGTGGTTGTTTTAGACTTTTTGACAATGTTTTTCGTACGAATTGATTTTGTTTTTTTTGTTAAAATTGGAAGGGGAGAGGTGTGGGAGAATTTGATTTAGCTGAGAGGTTATGGGAGAATTTGATTTAGTAGAAAAAATTTCGGGATTTGATTTGATTTAATTAAGGGTATTTTTGTTACAAGTTAGAAAAAAGATTTATATAGAAAAGTAGGACTTATATGACTAGATTGATTCCTATAAAATTTTGGATAAATTTGAGTTGGCCCATACAATGAATTTTTACTATAAATCTACTCACTCTTTAACTTCCATTTCAATTAAAACCACAAAAATATATGAATGTAGCTTTAAATATTTCTATTTCGTATGAGCCCATCCCACCCTCCGATCCCACCCCGCCCATTAGATTAGTTCCGACCCGACCCGACCGTTTTTTATAGCCGATGGTCTGAGTTGTCGAAGCTTCGATTAGCTGACTTAGCTAATGTTGAAGTCAACTAATAGGAGCTCCGACGACCCGTTGCCTGAAAAAAAAAACAATGATTAAAGAAAAAAGATGGAATGTCAACTAATGTCGAAGTTAATAAATGCTGAGTCAGCTAACCGAAGACCCGACGACCTACTGTCGGAAAAAGGAGAAAATAAATGAAATGTCAACAAAGGTTGAAGTTCACTAATTTTGAGTCAACCAACCAGAGCTTCATCAACCTGTCGTCGAAAAAAAATAATTAAAATAAAAAATAAAGATAAAAGAAAAAATAAAAGAAATGTCAACTAATGTTGAAGTTAACTAATGGTGAGTCTGATAACCGAAGCTCCGACGACCCACCGCCGAAAAAAAAAAAGAAAAACAGAAAAAAAAAACGGAATATCAACTAATGTTGAAGTTAACTAATGCTGAGTCAACTAACCGGAGCTCCGACCACCCAGGCCACCGCCAAATATATATATATATATATATATATATATATATGTGTGTGTGTGTGTGTGTGTGTGTGTGTGTGCGCGCGCTCTTTGAGGAAACCCCCCAGTATTTCTTTTAATGGAGAGAAGTTCAAAATATTTTGCTTCATTTGAAAAAAGTCCACACCCATTTTTAGCCATCATATTTTTCAGCCTTACCCCCGCCCGCCGCGTCATCACTGGGTCATGCATGAATGCTATACAGTTGTTACAATGTGTCAGGCGCCGCGTCATCACTGGGTCATGCAGGAATGCTATACAGTTGTTATATACACTTCCATATTTATTCATATATTTCCAATTTCAATTTTCTTTTTTCTTTTCTTTTTCCCTTTTTCTTTTCCTTTTTTGTGTCAATTTTATTAATCAACTATCAAGTATAGTCGATTAAAGTAAATCGACTATGAAGAATAGTCGATTAAGGAAATTCTTTAATTTTTTTTATCTATTTTTTTTTTGTTTTTTAATTTTTTTTTCTATATCAGGTATATTAATCGACTATGATGAAGCATAGTCGATTAAGAATTTGTTACTAAAAATAACAAATTACAACTGCAGAAAAATGCAAAATCAACTATATTTTACAAAAACAAACAATATACAAACATTATAATTGATTTATACAATTGGAATCAATAAACAAAAAATCCAAAAAAAATTAAAAATTGGAGTGAATGAAGCATATTAATCGACTATGATGTGAAACATAGTCGATTAAGAATCTACTACTAAAAAAACAAATCACAACTGCAAAAACATGTAAAATCAACTATATATTACAAAAACAAAAAATATACAAACATTATAAATGATTTATACAATTGGAATCAATAAACAAAAAATCCAAAAAAAAATAAAAAAAAAAAAAATTGGAGTCGATCAACCTTAATCGACTACCAGAGCATAGTCGATTAGCTTAATCGACTATTGAACATGTACATAGTCGATTAATGTTTCAGCCTGCGCGAATTTCTCTACAGGCGCCGTCATCCGCCCGATCCACCAAAAAACCCTAAATCTGCCTCCCTATCGTCACCACACCGCTGCCACAATACACCATCACCACCTTACTTTGACACTATGACGGTTTTTTATTACAAATAAATAAATAAAATAACAACTCGCACCACCAACCAAAGCAGAACCACCACCCATCAAAATCCGATTCCGGCGACAAATCGACAATTTTACCTTTTTTCGCCGCCGATGTAGCAATCCTGGCATTCGAATTCAGAATCGCTATCAAAATCATTTATAATGTTTGATGGGTGCTTCCTCTTCTTTCTTTCTCCATCTCCCGGCGACGGCGGCGGAGAAGATTGCCGGAGAAAACAGAGGGAAAAAAAAACAGAGAAGAAGAGAAAATCTGGAACGTGAGAGCGGCGGATGAAAAATAAAAAATAAGATTAGGGTTTTGAAAGAGTATTATAGACAATTAAGGGTAGTTTTGGAATTATGAAAATATCATATTGGTGGAATATTAGCTAATGGGTTTCTCTAATTACTTTTGGAACAGGGTGTTTCCTTAATTATTTTTCCTAGATGAGGGGGTTTTCTCTAAATTTCATATATATATATATATATATATATATATATATATATATATATATATATATATATATATATATATAATAAATAATAAAAGTAATAATGATTATCAAAATAAATAAGATAAAACAAACTCTATTAGAGTTGAAAATAGAAAAAGGGAT
>NW_012193676.1:643483-669803 GCF_000504015.1 Erythranthe guttata
ATTGAAATATTATATATTTGTGAGATTTTGATTTTTTGAAATATTCAAAAATACTCACATATTCAAAAAATTTGAAAACAATTGAAATATTATATGTATTAGAAATAAAAAAATAACAAGCATATATATATAAAATTAAGAATTTTGGAATAATTTAGATTATATAAAATATTATAAGAATTTTGGAATAATGTAGATTATATAAAATATTAAAGGAATGGAAATTAAAGTTGAAAATAGCAAAATATATGTTTTATTAGGAGATTTTGATTTTTTGAAATATTATATATATTAGAAATACAAAAAAACTTTGAAATATTCCAAATAAAATGGTTCAATCTGAGTCTCGAACTCTGCAACTCTCTGTATTTGAAGGGAGATCCCTACCAGTTCAGCTACAAGATCTCTTCAGCAATTTCTACATTTACAGTTATATAATATATAAATATATAGGGAATATTTTTTTTTCAAAATCAAGGGTGTGCAGTTGCACACCCTAGGACCACAGTGGATACGCCACTGACTCCAATCGTTACCCATGAAGAAACCGACGACGAGAAGAAGAATAAGTGTGATGCAAATGAATAAGCTTGATTCATTAATCAAGTTCAAAGTATTGAAGATTCTAGAATTATCTAGAATTCATGAATGCGGAAAAATACATGAATGTGTCTTTTGGAGAGATTCATGTATAATGCTATGGAGGAAGAATATTATTAAGTGTATGTTCATGTATTTGTTTAGATACATGCCAGGAAAATCCTACAAATAGTCTATGTAGTTGAAAAAAGTCAAAAAACAAGAAGAAATATTCTAGAGAGAAATAAGAGAGTTCTTGAGTGAGTTTATATATTTGTGTTGATTGAATGAGTAATATATTTTTATCTTCTCTCCACTATTTCTTCTCTCTATTTTAAGCTATTCCGCTGCGTGTTTTTCACTCCATATTGTTAAATCGATCCAACAAAATGAAGGAGAGAAAGATCGAAAGAAGAGACATGGAGAAGAAAGAGGACAAAATTCCATAGAAAAAAGGTGCTCTTGGTGTTGGAGTTTGCAAAACCCTTTTTTTTTCTTGGAATTGCACAACTTTCGAGGATTTAAGTCGTTGGGTATTGTCATTCAATATTTTAAGTAGTTATAGACATTTCCTTCTTACTCGTGCATTTTTTATTTGAAAAACACAGTTCTTTTATTTTTTTGAGTTTTGATTCTTGATTTTTGATGTGAAAAACACATTTCTTTCTTGATTCTTTTATTTGAAAAACACAGTTCTTTTACTCAGGCATTTTTTTATTTTGAAAAACACAGTTCTTTTTGAAGAATGCATTTACAGGGTATTTTTGTTATTACACTTTCTTTATATCGGTATTGTCCCATGTTATTTTTTATTCGTTCTGATAGTTTTGTTTGAAAAATTAAATGGTTGACGAATTGATACAATATAGTAGTTTATTTGTTGCTGCAGACATTGCTCCCAAACTGGAAACGGCCCAAGAAAAAGGAGAGTCAATGCTCACTTGGTGCTTTCACCAAAATAATGACCAAAGTGAAAATGCAGATGGAGATATTACGACTGAATGCTCTCAAGTTCAATCCATTTGGACACTAATCTACATGCCCAAATTGGGCACAATTTTACGAAAGTGTAGTTGTTAGTTTTATTTCATGCAAATATTATATATTTGTGTAAGATTCGATGATATGAACCAAGCCAACCAGGGGCGGACCCAGGGGGTTTCTTGGGGGCTGAAATATCGGAGTTATTTAAAGAGAAGATTTTCTTTTTTGTTTTTGGGGACTAAAGTGTACAAAATTAAATGTTTGGAAGGCGAAAGTGCATTAACTAATACATAAATAGCAAAAAAAAAAAAAAAATGCTTAAAAGAAATTCTTGGGGGGCGGGACCCGGGGGCCACCCCAACCATATGCATGGATACGCCCCTGACGCCAATCATGTGATGAGACCCGATAACAATACATCGGATATCAATTCCTAGACGGCCCAAAAGAAAGAATTAAAGGGGTTTTAAGGGTTAAAGTGCAAAAAGATGGCTCTTTGAGGGAGCAAGTGTTATTTGCCCTAATAAGATATTTAAACATAATTATATCCCTATTATTTAAACACGATTTTATCCCTATCGATTTGTAGAGCGTCGTTTAGGGGAAGAACAAAATCAAGAGAAGGAAGAATAGAACAACCCGACAATTTGAACTTAAAAGCCCTAATTTCTTTTTCATTAAGAAAAACTAGATTTCTTTTTGAGAAAAGGGAAAACAAATCGCCTCAGATGCCAAAAAATCAATTTATAAAACTTTTACACCGCAATCATAACGATTTTGGTTGGCCTCCGCCTCGTCGACCAAGTAATCGGCCGCCTCAAGTGATTTATAGAACATTGTGTAGAGCAATAAAGTTTTACAAATAGGGACTGATCAGTGACTTTATTTACATAGGGAGTGACGAGCACTTTAAAATTTTGGTTGGAGGCTTAAATGTATTTATACTGCTTATTAATTTCTGACTTCATGTATGATATTTTGTATGGTTCAAAATGTTTCATAAAGAAAGCTGACAAAATCTTTTAGTTGAGTCTAACCAAATGCTCTTTCTTATGTGTGCGGCTCATTTATTTTTTTCATACCCAAGCGATGTCTATGGATTCACCTAATTGTTACTGTACTTTTTCTTGATAAGCAGAATGGAGAAGAGAACGTACTCTTGTTGTATAATAGTTTGCAAACTATACGAGAGACGTAAGCCACGCTAAGCTAATCACGTATGACAAGCCCGATCCACCTAGCGACCGTTGGCAAGGAGATTCGAACCTGAGTCATTTAATACAGGCTCACTTGAACCAACCACTAGACCATATGAGTGAGGATTCTATCTCAAGTCTATCGTAGAAAAAGGAACAAATACATGATAAAAATTAAAAGTAACTAAAAACGCTACAAATCGATAATTTTGAAATCTACGCTTTGCTGAAGTGAATTTAATAAATTAGACAAAAGACGAATAAAGATTCTTAATACAAATAGAGTGATTGCGAAGGGTAAACAGCTCCCTCCAAACAAAAATAAAATAAAATACGAAGCGATCGATTATTTGTTATTACATTATAGAACAACCATGAGGATTTTCATCACTAAAAGCATCGCCAGTGCGAGTTCCAAACATAGTTGATGAGTTTCCACTATAGTACGTACTGCGACTACTACCATAGTTGTCGTAGCCATGCTTGTAGTAGTTGTAGCTGGAGGCTGGCGGTGGCTGAGCCGTGTAGTGAGTGGAGGTGCCGCCGTAGTTGTCGTGGTGGTGGCCGGTGAAATTATTGTTTCTCATCTCAGGATTGTAAGGGAATTGCCACAACTCAGCTCTTCTTCCACATTTTCTAACTATTTTGAGGACATTCTTTTGATCAGCCAACCCTGTTACCGTCACTTTCTGCAACCCCATGTCTATGTCAACTTCATCAACTCCTGCATGTGTTTTATATGTACACAAAATATGATTCATTTGATCTTCCACTCATGAAATTAAAATACAACATGTTATCATAAATTAACACACAAATATGAATGTGTGCAAATTGTGTATTAATTAATATTTAGGTTACGACTTACGTGTGTCCATTGAGATATTATTACACGAGAACGGGCGACCACAAATTTTTAATAATTTTATTGTTACGTTATAGATATAATATTGTCTTCTGAATAATATAGTAGTGTTAGTCATCTCTTCTAATCAAGGTTTCTTACTAATTAGATTTACTTATGTATTCATTTACGATGTAAAAAACGTTTGGTTCTGTGGGTCAAATTAATCTAGATTGAACTGCATTATACTAATTCTTAATCGTGACATGTGAGCCGGGCTTTGTTAGGCTGGGACGCGAATACCACTGGACTTTATTGGTCCAGCATCATTCAAACTCGCTCGTATATTATTTTTGCTTCAGGTTTATATCTGGCTTAAACTGAACATATAACACTATTTTTTTTTCGTATTCGTATTCCTATCAACATATAACAGTAGTATATTTTAATTATTGGAGAATTTTTTTTGCAAGTTGTTTAGATTCCTATGAATGGACTAATTTACTTTATATACAGTAGTATATATATAAGTTTCGTGCATGTAGTCAATAGTATAAAATTAATTTTAAGTAATATTTAAAAATAAAAACAAGCTATATGAATTATTTAAAGAAATTATGATGCTATTTCAAATAACATAAACATTATAAAATGATTAAAAATGAAAAATATAAATACTTATTATATTTTTAAATATTGAAATTCGTTAAATTATTTTGATATATGTTTGAAAAGAATTTCAATAGATTATTGCAAGTTCACAGTTTCATTTATTAACAGAAGTGTTTTTGTGAACTAGTGTTAGTTATATATATGAATATAAAATATCTAGAGATATGTCAAATAAAATTAAATAAATACTAAAATTATTTATTTAATTGGACTAAATTACAGGTTGAACGGTAATTATAAGCTCAAACTCAGTTCATTTTTTTAGTTCAATAGATTCACTCAAACTCAACATGGCTTACAACAAACTAGGCTCGGCTCAAATAAACCGGGGCACACCATCGCGCTTCGGATAAGCCCAACTCAATTGGCAGTCCTATAGACTTAGAATATTTAATTAACTATTTTATTTCATAAGAAATAATACTCTTTATATTAAAATTGTTCAGACCTATACTTAAATATATTAAACTTTAGTACTATATGTGATTTCTCATAACATTCTTACATACACACTAGAATCTTGTGAACCGAACATTTACTAGCTCATACTATATGTAGTAATCGAGATCATGTGGTTCCACCACTATTTGATAAACCTCGCCAAGGGCAACAAAAAAATTGTGCATGTAGTGAAAATTGTATTTTTAAGCATTCAAATAAGTTAAACTGAAATGTCGATGCCACATGTATAAAAGTGACATACAAATATATTCCCTATTAATTAGGGGTGTGAACGAGCCGAGCTCGAGTTTATTTTGTCGAGCTCGAGCTCGTCGAGCTCCTCTTTTTTTGGCTCGAGCTCGAGCTCGTGTCAATTTTGTCGAGCTCGAGCCCATTGTCTTTTTTTTTTTTTTTTTTTTTTTTTAAATATTTTTTTAATTATTATTTTATTATTAAAAATTATTTAAAAAAATAAAAAATAAAAACTAAATTGTAATTATATATATTTTTAATATTTGTATTTATTTCTATAATATTTTACATTATTATACATTATTTAAATAAAAATAACATATAAAAAATAAAAAAAAATAAAAAAATAATAATAAATCCGGCTCGCGAGCTCATGAACAACTGAAAACCGGCTCGAGCTCGGCTCGTCAGAAAGCTCGAGCTCGAGCTCGAAAATCTCGAGTCCGAGTTCGAGCTTTTTACGAGCCGGCTCTTCGAGCTCACGAGTCGGCTCGGCTCGTTTACACCCCTACTATTAATATACATGTGGGATATATAACTATTATGAAATGATACACCATGCATTTGAAATAGATTATCAATTTTGATTTTCAAGTTTTAATCCTACTTAAGTAATCATGTGACAATATTGTATGTCTGATCACTTCTTCTATGATAGAACACAAGGCTAAAAAATATAGTAATGTTATGGTAAGGTAACTTAGAGGGTGTTTGGCTAAGCTTATTTTAAACAGCTGATAAGCTCTTACGTCTGATAAGATGTTTTTAGAGCTGATAAGCTGTTACATCTTATTTTTAAGATTTATTTTTAGAGTGTTTGGATAATGAGCTTATTTCGTATTTTTACTCATTAAAAGATCTTAAATAAAAAGGTGGGGTAGAGATACTTTTTTAAAAAGATCTTATTTGCTCTCCAACAGCTTATTTTAAAAAAAATAAGATCTTTTTTTAAAATAATTACCAAACACTTTAGAAGAGCTTATAAGCTCTAAAACATCTTATAAGCTCCTTTTAACATCTTATAAGCTTAGCCAAACACCCTCTTAATTTGAGAAAATTGAAACTACCTTTGGCCTTTTCGAGAGCTTTCCTTATCTTGCTCTCGCATCCAGCGCAACACATATGCACACGCATTTCTGTGACCTGCGATTGTCAAGATCGACCGTTACGTTGGTAATTACCAATGTAATGTAAGCTCAGTGCAAGAGCAAAATGAAATTATTGACCGATCAAAATTCCAATTTTTCCATGACGATAACTAATTATGAATCATATTATAAATGTATTGTAATCATTCTTTTATTTTTTGTAAGTTATACTTTAAGAATTGATATTCTAACAAAAACTTCATTACTAGAAACGACGAGGGAAGAATGAAAACCTAAAAGACTTAATTGCAAAACCCCATTCAAAATTTCAATCGAAATGTACCCTAAACGTCGTTCGTACATGGAGATGGTATACGCATGCAAAAATAAACTTTACAAGGACAGAAAAAGAGGAGAGATTACCGTCATCGTGTTTGTAGACGACGTTGATCAATTTCTATTCGTTTTCCAAACGAATTTCTCTCAATTTTCTATCCTTCGTAACTAATGACCAAAGAAGTTGATAACAATATCTGGATCTTATTTTCTCAATCTATTAAATGTGTACATATACGCACACGCACACATATATATATATATATATATATATATATATATATATATATATATATATATATAGTTTCACAAAAATGATGAATTATTAAGTTACCTCTGAACTGCACCGACCTTCCTTCTCTTTCGCTAGTGGCACGATAGAGAAGATGGCAAACAATAAAAAGAGGAAAAAAAAAAAAAAAAAAAAGTCAAAAGGGGCACAAACTAAAAAGTTGTACTTAGTGATAATTAAAATGGCGAAGTAACCATTATAGAGACATGACAAGTCAATGCAACATTAATTTACTAAGCAAACCTCTTCCGGCCATGTTAACTAACGTAATTAGCTGCAGATATTAATGCAATTAGAAACTTAAAAAAAAAAAAACTTCTAATTTCTTTTAAAGTTTCGTTAACGATAAGTTTCGTTTCTAAGTTAATGCATGTTCAAACGATAATCGTGATTAATACATGGGTACGGAATACACAAGTTTATTGTATTTAATACGATCGGTATTATATTGATCAAATTGCTAAACAAATTATCTTGTTATTAATATATATAATTGCAAAAAAACTACATGCGAATGCATTTTTTAACACACAACCTCCAAAAGTCGGGTTTTTAAGAGATAGTTTGCTTAAAAATGGTGAATTTTAGGTTTTGTTGAGATTAACTTAGAAATGGTGAAGTTGCTATTGTATAAGTATCAACATCCTTTCGTTGGGTTTTAATTTGTATCAGAACCGCAAGTAGTAATTATTCA
The DNA here is from genome assembly GCF_000504015.1 of Erythranthe guttata. Next base: position 650,862 of record NW_012193676.1, read on the forward strand.
AATCAAGATAACCGTATCCCAATATACCTCATTTATAATTAAGCAATGACATCGGAAAGAAAACGGTTGTAGATATTGGAAAAATACGGGCAAGAAATACGGAAATTGGTATCTGGTAATTGCTCGAGTGAAGTTTTGGACGACATCAACAACAAAATTCATTGGGTCGTCGCCCACCACCGCCTTCAAGTGCATCGTTGGAGGACGAGGGAGATGACGAATATTTTTATGAAGAACCTCAAATTTATTTTAATGATGCACGCTCCTGGAGAAGGATTATCTGACTCAACTAAGATAATTTTGTGGGAAAAGAAGAAGCTAACCATAGTAGATATTGAAAGAATTTTTCCATGTCTCGGTGTTGGGATAGTAGACCGAAAATCTCGTTTTTACCCATATAATTTTATTAAGGCGGCGGAGACATTCAACATAAAAATACTAATTTACCCTTAATGATTCAAAACCAAATTAAAAACAAAACACTAAAAAGATAAAAAAATCATTTCCTTTGTACAAAACCAAATAAAATACATAAACCCAGAAACTTCTCTTCATTATTTCACGACTTCAAAATCTCCTCATTCTTCTCTTTCTTCACAAACCCACCAAGACACCCTACACAAAAAAATTATCAAATACACACCAAACATTCACGATGGAGCCGGAAAACAATGATATGGTGGTTTACGAGGGTGGAGAACACAATGATATATGTTTTAACCGTTTATTTTTGCTTTTGGATCGTTTTTTTGTTGGAAAAAAAAGTTGACAATACAAAAAATCGGTCTGCAAATACCGATTTTGTTACTAAAGTCGGTAACCATATTCCGATTATTTTAACAAAATCGGTACTTAAAAATCGATTTTTGTAGTACAAATCGGCATGAAAACATCGACTTATTTTTGTATTATCGGTGTTGTCATGCCAACTTGTACTTCAAAAATCGGTTTTTAAGTGTCGATTTTATTATCTTGTTTTTTAAGATTGTTTTCCCATACTTTCTTGCAGCAACATAGGAGATTGATGGATAGGGCCGGCCCTTGTAATGGGGCGAGCAAGGCCCACGCCCAGGCCCCAGTTTTACTAGGGGCCCATTTTTAGTGTTTATATATATATATATATACTAACAATTTTTGTGTGAAAAAAATATTTTCTATTTATAAATTTTAAAACTTAGTTTAGAATTTAATTTTTTTTATTTTCTTCAAACAAAAATTATTTTATACATATCTAACAGTTGCTTTAATAAAAAAAATATTTAGATATATATTAATATTTTCAATATTTTATTGATAATGAAATTTAAATTAATAAATATTTTCTATATTATTTCATCAAAAATAAAAAGAAAGTCGGGCCGAGACCCCATATTATTAAGGGCACAAAATATATTCTCGCCGGTCCCTAAATACGCTGGACCAACCCTGTTGATGGAGGATTATTCATATGAATTATCTACCGAACAAATATTTGAGACACGAGAAGCTCCACTCGATTGGGTTAAAGGAGTTGGTAGACTCCACAGAATGGTGATAGACATTTTTGTTTCAAATCCGGGATTAAAAGGGCGTAGAAAAACCGGTACCATGATGAATAACCGGATGGTTGGAAGACTTCCGATATGGAATCAAGGATTATAATGTTTAGGAAGTTAGTTGGTCAAGAAGTAGCCTTGCAAGAAAACTTCATAAATTTAACATATGTAAGTGAAGACGAGACGGTAAAAGATTTTTCGTGAAACAATGTAATAGATGTACAATCGTTTAAGATTGTTGGTAGCCTTTATTATTATTATGCATTACTTACAATTGCTCGTAACATATATATTTATGCTTAATACCTCTAAAGTTGTATTATAAGATCCAGACACCTAAGGATAGTGTGTATTACGAGTTGGAAAAAAAATCAAAAAGAGAAAAACCGTGAGATATCGGTACTAAAGAAGGACCTTCATCAATCCGAGTGCGTCGACCGGGAGGATTAAAAGGGGCACGCCTTTTTTTTTGGCTTTTCTACCTTGCTCTTTTGAACATTTTCCTTTCGTTTACGGTTTGAGACGGTCGGCGGTACACGAGGAGGTTCAGGTTCCACTACAAAACATTTAAAAAATATCAATTAACCAAATATATAATATATTATTTGAAAATAAAAGAAGAAAAAAACCGAAAAACATCGGTATCCGAAAATCGATTTTATACTCAATAATCAACATTACAACGCCGTTTTGATTATAAAGTCGACGTTGTGTCGCCGATTTCGTTAACAAAAATCGGCATTATGACGACAATTTTTGTGTACTAGTCGTGCGGTCTGGCTATGGCAGTCGTGCGGTCGTCTTGCGGCAGTTGTGATATTTTCTTTTTGTTTTTTGATTTTTTGGTCTTGAATAAATTAAAAATAGAGTTTATTTGTATATGGGTGTCATTTCTAGATAAGGGTATATTTGTCATCTTTGGTCTTGATGTAATAAAATTAGATTAATTTATGGGCTTGAACTAATAATCCCCTTTATGTGGATTTAAACTAATAAAAAAATGGGTTTGCATATATCCGCCGCCTTTTATTAATACTTTAATAAAATAGTATAATATCATTTTTTTTATAATTTGCAATATTAGGGCGTTCAATGCATCTTCTTAAATATTTAATTAATTAGTGAGTCTAATATTGTAATTGTATTCGAAATGATGTGTTGGTTTGAATACAGCACACATAGATTATTTTGAAAGATCGTTGGAAATATAAAGTTAATCGTTCAAAATCTAATGTAATTAGACTAACCATCGAGAATGATTGTAGCACAATAGTAAATTAACGGTCTTGATCACAGTAAATAATCGATGTTTTCTGACGTTTTCGATAAAACCTTCTAATAATTTTTGTAGTTATTGTTTTGACTTATTGTGCTAGCATATACAAGTATACGACATGTGTTGAATATGACAAAATCAAATAATTGTTTTATTAGTGTTTAAAATGAAATTGTGTTATTCATAGTTGACAATAATTACATAGTCTCTTAATCCCTATTTTTTTATTTTTACCGAAAAGAGATTCTATTCGAATTTCCTTTTTGGTAAAAACCATTATTGAAAGTAAAAACAAATGCCTTGGAAAGGAAAAGGAAATGTGGAAATTAAAAATGAAAAGGAAAAGGAAATAAATGATTTTTGAAATTCAAATTGTGTTTAGTTCCTAGGAAAGGTGGTGATAAAAATGATTTTGTGGAAAATTATTTTTCTTAAATTTGTTTGGTTCCTAGGAAAAAAGTCGAAAATAACAATGAATTATTTAAATGGAGTAAACTTATTTTCTATCAAAGACGTAAAGCGAAAAAATAAAATAAAAATGTTAAGTAAAAAAGAAAAGAAAAAAAAAAACGGTGAATATGAATATAATTTTGGGGGAAACATGCAATACCCCTAAAATAGAAAATATTATGAGTAAAACTCATTTGATTTTGAAGACTTTTGCCCACATTCACAATTCAATCTTAATTAGTGAGACCCCCTGAACTAACGTGAGAAGACAAAAATACCGTCAACTATATAACCCTAAATCTTAATTATTAGCCCTATCATATTCATCTCCTCTCTTCTCCACCTACATCTCTCAACTCTCTCCGAAAAATCCGATATTCTACCCCCGCCGCTGCCCACCGCCGCCATTGTCTCTTTCATCTTCACATAAAAGTTTCTCTCTCTCTCTCTCTCTCTCTCTCTCTCTCTCTCTCTCTCTCTCTCTCTCTCTCTCTCTCTCTCTCTCTCTCTCTCTCTTACATATCTGTACACCATCAATCATCGATGGAGACCACTCAGCTGCACGCGGCGCCGACACCGGCTTCCGATTCTCCTTACGAAGAACAGACGAAAAAAGAGGAGAAAAAATATTTTTTTGAGACGTAGCAGTTTCGGTTTGGAGGCCATATCGGAAGATCTAACCGTCAGATCGGGTTGATTTTTTTACGCCAAATGCGTACCACATCAATATACGTTCTGAAGGTGGAGATCGAAATAAGACTTCTCTAACTACAGATCAGATCTTAAAACAACCGCTCTTGGTTTTTTTTACTGAATAATTCGGGGAATCTAGATTTGACGTTTTTTTCGTGCAATTGAATAGTTGGATGTGGCTGAAATTTGGACAGAGTATTCCGAGCAGATATTGCTATTTCTGTGCGGACGAGATTGAATTTGGTGTCTCCTAACCCCGGATATTAATTGACAAAGTACTTACAATTTGGTGAGATTTTTTTTTTTTTTTCACTTTTTACACTTCACTTTGAGAGATTTTCAATTTAAAATTTGTTCGGGTCATTTGTGTTTGATTTGATATTCCAATTTTTTGTTGTGATCCGATGAGGAAAGTTCGGAATAAATGATGACGGTGGCTATGAATTTGATATGCCTAACTAGGCCATCCCAATAAGCTTACAATTTCTCTATGTGACACCCCTTTTCTAATTACACTTACTTAGAATTAAGAATATGCTAGCGGAAGACTTTTAGAAAATAATGTGTGGAATGCTCAGTTTTAAAAATCACCTTCTACAAATAGAAAGTTACGCATAAATTTTTATTTTAAAATTAGAGGAAGAGTGTCCACCTATTACCATACCATATACATTTAACCAACTATCACGAAAGAGACATGCATGACTTGTAATTTAAATTATTAAGAGTAAAGAGAGGAATTTCGGACAGCTTAGGTAGATCGACTTTGAAAATTAATCTCTTAAAACCTTCGTGAAAATAGTTTTAAAATTTAACCACATACTCTCATATGGTTCTAAATCATTCATTTACAACATTTTTAAAATATCATTAGCCATTTGAGAGAAATAATTAAACACATGCAACTGTACAATTTGAAAATCCAGAACATGGGAGGGAGTTTTGGAAATTATTTATAAATTCCCTACGTATCTAAGAACTACCAAATTTTATACCAAAACATAAAATTGAGTTGGGAACATATTCCAAGTTAAATGTGACACCTCTTTTCTAATTACACTTACTTAGAATTAAGAATATGCTAGCGGAAGACTTTTAGAAAATAATGAATGTGGAATGCTCGTTTTAAAAATCACCTTCTACAACTAGAAAGTTACGCATAAATTTTTATTTTAAAATTAGAGGAAGAGTGTCTACATATTACCATACCATATACATTTAACCAACTATCACGAAAGAGACATGCATGACTAGTAATTTAAATTATCAAGAGTAACGAGAGGAATTTCGGACAACTTAGGTAGATCGACTTTGAAAATTAATTTCTCTTAAAACCTTCGTGAAAATACTTTTAAAATTTAACCACATAATCTCATATGGTTCTAAATCACTCATTTACCACATTTTGAAAATACCATTAGCCATTTGAGAGAAATAATTAAACACATGCAACTGTACAATTTGAAAATCCAGAACATGGGAGGGAGTTTTGAAAATTATTTATAAATTCCTTACGTATCTAAGAACTACCAAATTTTATACCGAAACATAAAATTGAGTTAGGAACATATTCCAAGTTAAATGGATTCATTTGAGTAAGAACAACTTCATATATTGATGCATGTCCTAAAATGACTCTGCATGTGTAAAGTTATGGAAAATAATTCATAATAAATTCATGGTTTATCCAAATGATGCAAACGACCTACCAAAATGACCGTAACAAAAAGAGATATGACTCAGTAAAATTACATGGATTTTAAAACATAAGGTATATTTAATATGTATTATCAAACAATAGGCAGAACACAACATATAACTAACCGATGAGCATTATATAGAAGTTTTGGAAAAATGAGGAAATCATAATCCTAATTATTATAAGATGTAATGTTCTACTACTAAGAGCCCCGAGGGGTGGAAGAGTATGATAATAAATACCTAAGACGGTATCGAAAGTCTTTAAAATTAAACTATATAAGTGAAACCATATGGCTATATTAAGAGCACAAAAGATCCACACGCCTTCCATATGAACACATCCATCGATCCTCGAACTCGACTCCAACTTTACGACTCGTGCTCGGGATGAAAGTTCCTACAAGCATTTAAACACCTATATGAGTCTTTTGGACTCAATGAGAATTTCCGAAGAATATCGAATACACATAGGCAAACAAACATATATTTATGATTGTATATATGTATATGTACCATCTCAAATCACACATATAAACACGATAAATATTTCGATTTTACCTCAATCGTTATTTCATTAAGGCACTTTACCAATTTACCTTTATCTTCACGGTTTACCTCTTACACCTTCTCGTTTTTACCTCTTAGACCTTTTCATCATTTCATAAGGAATAAGAGTAGATCTTTTCCAAGGGAGTCATTCTTTTACACATACATCCATTTCAAGTAAGTTAATTAAGTGTTTGAGAAAACATTTTTGTTCGGATATCCTTTGAAAAATCAAGCAAAACATTAGACAATAAGCCTTCGTTTATATGGAACCCATTTCATATGTGGAATCAAATCACACACTCTTCATCTCATTTTTTTTTGGGTACCGACCCCTCATACCCCGTTCTTATTCAATATAAGTTTTACAAGATTTTTCAACTTTAAAAACATGCAAATGAGGTTGGTATATATTCTTAATTTAACATATTCAAAGTTAACTTACACATAAGCACATTAGTACACATATTTCCACATATTTCACAAAGGCACATAGGTTAGTCACAATGTCACAAAGTCAAGTAACAGACATAACAACTCAAGCAAAGAGCATAGATCACATATTTTACACATATAACAAAAGTACCTCAAAGCATTGGATATATATAATAACTACCTCCATGTTTCAATAATTAAAGTCCAAGCCCTCTTTTTCAAGAGACTTGAAGTTTTCTTTCAAGTAGCACCAAATTTCCATTTATTTCATCTTCTTTAATTTCTACATCTTCACATGCAAGATAATATTTATAGTTTTTTAATGTCCATTCTTGTAACTACTACATGCATTGGCAATTTAAACATTTTCCTCAAAAGATTTCGAACCATCAACAATTCAATCACATGAAATTCCACTTTTATTAATCTTGTTATTGGTTTTTATCCTCATATATTATCTAATTACTCATAGATCATAACCATGGATTGCAAGCTTCCTCGACCCAAAGGGAGTACACCTACAACCACGTAGGTCGATATATACACACATAGAAACATGTACTTATGTATAGCACATATAGATTATAAATAAGGGATTATCACACAAAACCCCCTCATTAGACTACTCTAGTTACAATGAGTCCAAAAATTATTCTCATTTTTAAGTTCAATCCAAAACATTTTTAATGAATAAAAATTAATATAATTTCACAATTATACCCTTCTTCCTATTTTACATAATTCTAATATTTAAAAATAATTTATAATACATAACTTGCCGCTCATCTCTTTTCATTTCTCCGCTATTCTTTTTTCTAGGTTTTCACCATGGAAAACCTTATTCTAAAATTCAATTTTCTTGCCTAGGGTTTCGCGGATAAGGGTAAATGGATCAAAGCCACCACCGCTGAAATTCTATTACCAGAAGCAATCATTCAACGCATAAAATCTCTCCTCGGCAAGTAAGAAGCCGCTCAAACTATTATCCAATCGAAATCATGGTACGGGGCCTGATCAACTCACACCAACCTTGCGCTCAACGGCCATGATTTTTGATCCGCACACAGTTTCTTGGCTTTCGCAACGAAGGCAGTGGACAGGTACGAGAAATCGAATCTGAAGATCGAGAACTTCAGGCTATATCTCGATATTCAGAAGCAAATTTATGGAGAATAGTAGATTTTATATCAAAATTTTAAATAGTTATTTAAGTTGATTTTACTAGATTTGTAAGTTTATTAAACCCGGTCTTTAACTAATTCAATGATTCCCGCTCATTAATTTTGATATTTATGTTTCGGTGGAATGGGAAAGTCTAATTCTCATAAATTTTACCGATGTGTGTATGATAGCAGAGTTGACGTTTAAAGATACACATAGTGGCTTTCGAAGGCTATAGCAACTTCGGTAAATTATGTTGATATATTCGTGGGTTTGTTTAAAGGTTTATATAAAGTGGTTTTCATGTTTATATGATTGTTTATACATAATGGTTTTCATGTTTATATAGTTGTATACACATAGTGGTTTTCATGTTTATATAGTTGTTTATGCAGAGTGATTTTCATAATGTTTGACTTTGTCTTCGATAGATTTATAGTGATTTTCCACAAATTTATAGTGGATTTCATCTAGTTCGTAGTGGGGTTTCGATAAGTTTATAGTGGTTTTCAACAAATTCATAACGGATTTCGATAAGTTTATAGTGGATTCCACTTTGATAAACCTGCTGGATTTGTTTTTAGATATTAAAAAAAATTAATCGGAATAAAAAAAAATTTAAAAAAACATTTTTTATTAAAAAAAACTGGGAAACAAAAATCAAAAAAACCATTTACAAAAAAATCGGAATCAACAAAAACAAGAAAACCATTAAAAAAACCATTTATTAAAATTCAAAATGAAGAACATGAAAAATATAAATAAGAAAAAAATAATTAAAAAAAAAAATCAAAAATTAAAAAAATAAGAGAAAACCAAAAAATAAAAATAAAAGGAAAATAGAAACTGGAATGGCGTAATAAGGGAAAATATTAAGGGGATTTTCATATTTACAAAAAAATTAATTCATTTTCCATAATGATATAATAGGGTAACTTTCAATAATATTAAATAGGGGTATTTTGGATAATTTGAGTCAGTTGGATCTATAACAAATATCAATTACTCCCTCATTCTCTAATTATTTGACGTTTTAGGCATGCAAATTTTTCCCATTTTATTTGACGTCTCATAAATCCAAAGCAAATTTTTTTTTTTCTTTTCCATTCCTATCCTTACTGTTGAGTTTTCCAACTCTTTAATGTTACAGCTATTTTTTCTTTCTTCAATAAACACTTAATGAGAAAGTAATAATATTAAATAAAGCTAAAAAATCTAAACACAATAAATAACCTGTTGTTCTACTCACGTAAACACAAAAATGAAGACAAAAGACTCCATGAAAGATGAAGATTCCATGAATTTAAAACTCAAACATTTGTTAGAAGAAATCCCAAGCAAAAAACCTGCAAGAGATTTTGATTTGAACATAGTTGCATATCGGCGCAATTTTGATTTGAATAAATTTCCGGATGAAGGAGAAGAAACTTTACAAAACGAAGAAATTCGGCAAGTCGTTATGATAATTCTGAAATTTATCTGCCCAACTTCTATTAAGATTTCAATCAATCTCACCCCTTTTCTTTTTTTAAGTCAAGAAGAAGAAAATGGTGCAGGTCGTAGAAGATCTCTATGGTATTTATGCAGTCGAGAATGAATACAAACATTAGTGACTGCCGGGTAATTATTTTTCTGCAAACTTTTTCTTTTTCTTTTTCTTTTCTCCGTTTCATGGGTGACGAGTTGATATATAAGCCATATATATGAGGTGTTTAATTCTTATCAAGGCAAATGCATTGTTTTTTCCCCCCATTAGTTCTATTTAAGAAAATCCTTTAGCTAAGTGAATAAAAAAATATTCAATAGTAGCATGGTGCTTCATGAAAGCAGAATACTATGTCAAATAAAAAAGTAAATTTTGATGCTTATGTAGTCAAGACATTTTAAGCAAAAAGACCTTAACATTTTTTATGTTGCTCAACAGGGAGTACATTTGACATGCACAACATCAAGCTACAAATGAAAATTGCATAATCTAGAAACATAATTTATCCTAAATAATTAAGAATTTCTTGTACCAACTCACGATCACATTTCAGTTGAGTTGGAAGTCGGCCCTCTCTTTCTAGCATTGCTTTACTCATATGTGGGATCTTGAACTTGTTAGAACCTTTTCCTCGCATTATCTCTATCAAGCACGATTGCAATGTTAGGAATATACTCGCCGAAAAGCCTTCAAATGCACGTACAACCACATTAATAAGTTCATCAACATTTTTAGGTGACTCCTTGTATTGCAATGATTGAATTGCACTGAAAAATCGAAGATCTAAAACATTCAATTTCGGAGAGTTTGGAGGTTGACACATCAAACGAATATCAAATACATCTTCTTTCGCTACTCGGCAAAACTCAATATCATCTTGGGGAATATGTGTTCTTGCATTGTCTTGTTGAATGAATATTCGATATCTTGAGTCTTCTCTTGGCCATTTTTCCTTGATTGTTGGTATGACCTTTTCAATCAAGAATGACCTTATAACGTCCCTTTTCACCGAGGCAATCGGTTTCGTCTCTAGTGTACCCGCAACTCTATTCACACTATTTCTTTTAGCCGGCTCTCGTGTTACAAGAGGAAACACGCCTATTTTTCCCGAGAAAATCTCATTTCCTTCTTCATCAAACCTTGGACGAGCAATAGCAACTAAAAACATAACCTTGCCAATGAAATTTTTACTTTTACAAGTACGTATCGGGTCTTCTTCCTCGGGAAACAAATAGTAATGCTTTGATTTTTTTTGTTAATTGGAACTACTTTTCATCGATATGAATGATGTTAAACATTCCACGAAAAATTGGATCATGGTGTATGCTATCACCCTCAAGCATTGACAAACAAAATTGTAGTCGAGATCTTTTGTTTTCCTCCGTTAGAAACGGTTTTATAGCATTCGAATGTCGTTGTAACTCTCGTGACTTTAAACGTCTAAATAATGTGTTTTTCGCCATGTTCAAAGAACAAGCTAAAGACTCCAAAGTTGTCCGCCGATGCGGAGGAATCCCACGAAATTGGTCCATGTTTATTTCAATTCTCTTTCGACCACAATTTCTTGTCTTTTTATGCGATACAACATCATGTCCACCTTTTCCTGATTGTCTCCAAATACGTTGAACAGTTCGGATCGAAACTGAAAATTGTGACGCCACTATATTTGTTACTCCTTTCTTCAAACTTTCGTTGATACTTTTATGTTGCAACACATTGTATATAGCTCTACGTTCTGTATTGTTTAAATGTTTCACTTTCCTTGTAGCACTTGGTATCTGGAAAGATTCTTCGTTTGCATTTTCATCTTTTACAAAGTGGAAAGACGCAAGACAGAACCAAAAAAAAATATGAGCAAATAATGAATACTTTTCATGAAGAATACGTAAAGGACAAGTACCTATATTGAAGACATCTTCTAAGTTATCATCCATGAAAGTTTGTAATCCCATCTCCAATGATATGTCATGTTCCATGAATGATTCCCTGTTTAAATCTAGCAATGAACGATCCACTGAAAATATTGCATTCTCTGGAGAATTTAGATCAACATTGGGGTCGTCAACAAAATCTGCAGCAACAGCATTGAGGTCCGGCAAAACAAATTATTTGTCTTGTCTCATGCTTTTATTATTTACGTCACACTGTGATATTTCTTTATTTTGATTTAGTTCAACAAAAACTCTCATTTTACTTTAATATTGAAGGGTGAAGTGGATGATATTAATCTTGAATGATCGAAATTTTTAATTTTCAAATTCAAACTAGGATTTTGAAAAATTCCAACCTGATTTCTTAGTGGTTAAAATTTATGTCTTAATTGTAGCGGGGATTGAAATTTTCAAATCAGCTCCTGTCAATTTAATTTCTAGTTGAAGTGGAATACTCCATTCTTCACATACTGTCATAGATATTCTAATTAAGTGGCTATGATTTGTTTTTCTTTTTTTATTTTTCTTGAATAATGAAGAGTCTTTGTTAATGTGATTTGTTTGTTAACATTCTCGGCAAAATCAAATGGTAAAATGTATTGAGATAATCTAGCAGTAATTAGTTAGAGAGAAAGGGCAATTTTGAACTTTATTCTCAAATTAAAGACTAATTAATGAGATTCTTAATCTGTGTGAAAAATCCTTAAACGTCAATTAAAGTGGGAAGGAGGGAGTAATAGAAGTGGATTTATCTTTAAGTAAAAAATGGATGAGGGGTGTTTGTCATATAGATATAGCCCCTATAAATAAACCATGGATCAAGTATTTTCTTTGACCACGCAGATTTACGAAAATCATGGATCGAAGTTTCCTTAAAATCACGTAGGTCTAGTATATATATATATATATATATATATATATATACACACATAAAAATTAAATCAGAATTTTATTCTTACTTCTTCAAGATTATTTAATATAAAGCTTAAATATTTACATGCATGGATGATCAAAGCATAAATTAAACACAAAAATTTATTTTCTTCCTCCTTTTGTTTTCGGTCATCACAAGAACATTAACAAGAAATTAAAGAGAAGAAAAATACTATTGGTGTTGAAGCACTTGTAGCAAGAATTCGAAAATTCTCACATTAATCTTCTAGTAAAATTTGAAAGGGTGTTTTTTCCTTTCTACAAAGAGAAGAAGAAGAAATTTTCGAGAAAGAGGAAGAAGAAGCATAGCTTCTTGAAAATGAAGAAAAGAAAGAAGAGGAAGTAGACTTACTCTTTTGGCCAAGAATTTTACTCTTGAAAGAGAGATTTTAGGGCTTTCCTACACACTAATTTCGAAAATTGGGAGAAGAGGAGAAAGAGATTTTGATTTTTGATCTTTAGAATATGTAGAGAAAATGAGAAAATAGATGAAGACTTGGGTTCTATTTATAGAGTTGTAGAGGACTTGCATGCTTAATGATTAAGAATGGGGGAGTGGCCTTTTTGCAATTTAGGCAAACTTAGGAATTATCTAGAGGGACTTCTTTGCAATTTCATTTAACTCTGCAAAAAGAATTTCAAAAAGGAAAATCTTAATGCACATGAGCTCACTTAGAGAAGGGTTGTACTTAAGGAAATTTTTTGGTCTTGTGTTGTACCATGGTCAAAATTGAGGGATGAATAAGAAGAATTTTCCACTTTTCTTCAAATAATATTATTCAAAAAAAAAGATATTAATTTCAACTAATAAGCAAATATGTGATTTAAAATTCTCCTAATAAATGAGTTCTAGCAAAACAAACGAGTATGATTAATCTCTAGATATAATAATTAACTAATATGATAAATTTAAATTCGTCCAAAATTATTTCAGACTAATGCATTCTATCACATAAATAAAATATTAAACTAATAAACGCACACAAGAGATAAAATAATGCTAATTAAATATATGTTAACTAATGGGAAATTAAATTATAGGAGACGCGAGGTGTTACACTCTATCAACCCCTGGCCTAGTTCACGTGTTCTCTGTTCGCAGATATCTCAGGACCATCTAGCGCTTGACCAGTGATCCACTTTGCTCTCCCACCTCCTTATAACTCAACTACTTAAGGTGATCATCATCATAAATGTACTAATGAAAATGGAGCAGCTTGCAATCCAATTTTTTTTGTCTGTTTCGATTTCTCTCTCTCTCTCCTTTTTTTTTTTCTGCAAATCTGAACACACAATTTGAGATTTGAGTAGCAACATTAACATGACTATACTTATCTTCGAATATGACTATCGTTGAATATGAATGTAGTTATATTCGAATATGTTCTATATTCTCGTTTCAAGTTGACTTATAACAACAAGATTCAAATTGTGATTTTTTGTGTGGATGTTGATTGGATTGTATTCATAAATAATAGACAATCTTCATTTGTTTTATATAATTAGGTAAACATGACTATACTACACTATATAATCGGAATTTTTAACTTGAAATGTAAAAACTGCAATATAAAGCAAGAATATGACTACAGTTGATATGGTCATATTAGACTATAGCCATATTCAATTATAGTCACATTCGGCGTAGTAAACCTGTCGAGAATAAAAAAATTCATTTTTTTGTTTGAAAAAAAAAAACTACAAAAATATTTTTATTAAAAAAATATTAAAAAAATAAAAAATAAAAACAATAAAAAAAAATGCTAAATAAAGTCCGAAAATGATATAAAAAAAATTAAAAAATAATTTTTATTTATTTATTTGGTAGCAGATTTTTAGGAATTAGCTAATTAACACAAGGGTAGTATTGGGAATAAAATTTCGAGGGGTTATCACAAAGAAAGATTGAAGGAGTAGACATATCACCATTTCTTAGCTATGAGAGGCTACTGTTAATAACCCCTATTAATTTAATAATTTATTATTATAATGTGTGTGAGAGAGAAGAGAAAGATAGAATAAAAGTAGACATACGAGAGAGGAGAGAGGAGAGGAAAAGAGCGAGAGAGAGAAGAGAGAGAAGCGATGCTTTCTAGAGAGGAGAGAGAAGAGGAAAAAATGGAGAGAGAAGAGGAGAATTACATGACATTTTTTTTCATTTTTTTTAGGAAAAATATATTTTCCTAGTTTTAGTGTAATCTTTTTTCCACTATTTCCTCTTGATTACGTTACCTAGCACTTTAGCTTGCAGCCAAACATGAAAATCTATTGACCTAATAATTTCACATTTTTACTTATCATTTTCCTTAAACCAATCAGAACCTACGTATTAATAAAGCAAAATTAATTATCAAAATCAATCTGCATCTCTGAAATATGCTATTGATAAAAAACCTTTGAGTAACTTATGCGTTTTGTCTATGCTAAGCCCTGGCCAAGTTGATTGTGAATAAATTATTTCATTAATTTAGTAGTGAATAAATTATTTGATCGTATCTTAATATAGGTAGAATCTAAGTAATGATCAATCGGAGCTCGAATGTAATATTTAAGAATATGGATATGAGTGCATGAATTATTTGGTAGTTAAAAACAAGATACTATTTGTAATTAAAATAAATATAATTCTTCTTATAACTCGAATTTATCAATGACACGCTTTAGGAATTTGGTTTCCTAACAACAATAACATAATTGTTTTTAAAATTCTTTTTTTTTCATGAACATTAATTTTTAGTGCATTAACATTAATTTTCACATTAAACATTAAATTTCACAAAAAACATAAAATTTAACATTAACTTATTTCACAATAATATCATCTTATTAATATTTTTTTCCTCTCTCTTTCCAATAATGTTACTACGTTGACACGCTATTTTACTATTGACCACAATATAATAGCAGTATCGACTAACATTCTCAAATTTTGTAATTTGTAGGGCAAAAATGTTGATTTTATTATTTTTAAGTAATTTATTTTTTAAAAGTAAATGCCAACTTATTCTGTTTCAACCTAAAATAAAAAAATGAAAAATTCAACCAACCATTGAATCACATGGCATTGACATAGGACCAACATTCTCAAATTTTGTAACTTAGGAGACTAAAATATTAATTTTAAAATGAGGTGAACAAAATCTCGGGATTAAAAAACTCATTTTGGCTTTAATAAAGGCCGAAGGGATTACAAAACCATATATATTTATGAAAAAAGGAAGCAATGCAGCAACTCAAATTCAGAGCAATGCTCTCCACAGCCACATACAGATTCAGCAGCTACCCCTCCTCGCCGCCGCGCTTGTCTTCTGCAGCTTCGGTCGAATACCCACCACTTGATCACCACCCTCAGTGGTCCGGCCTCGACCTCTGGCGGCGCAGCCCACTCAACCGCGACCGGTATTGGGGTCCAAATGGCCCAATTGAAATTGAAGTCAGACCAACAACTTCTTCTCCGCCATCGTTGAGCTCTTGCTCTTCATTGGCAGAAATGGGCGGTGTTGTTCTCTCCTCTTCGGATCCCCTCACAAAAGCCAAGCTTACACACTCGGCCTATACCAAATGGCGCCTTGGAGATCTCCCCGTTGGTGTTTCTCACCCTCCTTCTCGCCCTGCTCGTCCTCCCAAACCCCAATTGGTATAATTCAAATTCATTTTTCTCTGTTTTTTCCCCCTTTAGGATACAATTAATTTAGGGCTCGTTCGGGTACCTATATTGGATTAGATTGGATTAGATGAGATTCGATTAACTCTCTACTCGCTAATTAATTATTTAGTTAGTAGCATGTTCGGTTTCTTAGATTAGATCTTCTATTAAATTTGTTAAATTCAGTTATTATATATGAATTGTCTATAAAACCACTTAGTTTAAAATAATACGATATGACTTTAAGGATACAATTGTCTTTTTCATTTTTAATCACCCCTATTAAATTAATCTCTGGGGGAGGGGTGCTACTAATTTAATGTAATAGTAGCATTTAATAGCGGACTTTGATTTTAGTAGCGGATTTGAAAAAGTGTGAATCTTGTCAACCGGACATGTTATTAGCCCATACTATTTAGTCAGTCAGTAGAACCTTATAGCGGTAACCGAACGAGCCCTAATTTTGTGCACTACATCTCGTTTTTCTCTAGGACAAAATATCGAATTTTCATCAATTTAATATTTCCGAATTCATAGAAGCTGTGAAATGTATCATTTAATATTAATATTTACATTTGAAGCCTTGCACTTGAAATATTTGAAATCGGTGGCGGTGGGATTTGAACTCAGGACCTTTCATTTGGGTGACTTTGATACCATGTTGAATACCTTAACCAAAAGCTCAAGCTGTTAGTTAAATGCATCATATAATATTAATATTTCCAATAAAGGCTTTTTGAATTATGATTACTGATTGCTTTTTTAGTTGTTATTTTGGTTTCTGTCATCCCCTCATGGCATTAAGTTTGTTCAGGTTTCGCCTAAAGAAATTCCACCACCAAAGAGCTCGGGTTTGCCTCTGAATGCATATATGCTTCATAATCTCGCACATGTTGAGCTAAATGCTATTGATCTTGCGTGGGATACAATTGTTCGATTTTCGCCATACATTGATCTTCTCGGTGAAGGTTTTTTTGCTGATTTTGCTCATGTAGCTGATGATGAAAGTCGGCACTTCACTTGGTGTACACAGAGACTGGCTGAGCTCGGATTCAGGTAGATGGGCAATTTAGTAATTTGGTTATTATCCAACCAGCTGGTACTGACTCACAGGCCATTCCATGAGTAGCTATGGTGACATGGCGGCTCATAGTTTTTTATGGAGGGAGTGTGAGAAATCGTCAGATGACGTTGCTGCTCGTCTTGCAGTCATCCCATTGGTTCAGGTGCTCCTTTTTCAATCTTTTTATAAGAACAAGTTAGTTTTTTGATGACAATGATTCGAAGAATAATATATACATATCTCCCCGGGAACTTTGACAAGATGCCCTCATGCCTTGATTGTAGTTTTCTTGTTGCAATAATGTGGTAGAAAATATGACTATTTAGTATTTAGCAATTCTCAGTTCTCACTAATAAGATTATTTCCTTAGTATCCATGTCTCGACATTTGCTAAATCGCGTTTGACTTTTAAGTAAATGCTTATTCTCCGATGGGTTTTGCATTTAGCTTTGTTTAGTAATTACTGAATAAATTGATGTAGGAGGCTAGAGGATTGGATGCTGGACCTAGACTTGTGAATAAGTTGATGGGATTCGGAGATCACAGGACATCAAACATTGTAGCAAAGATAGCCGATGAAGAAGTTGCACACGTGGCTGTTGGTGTTTATTGGTTTGTTTCTGTTTGCCAGAAAATGGGGCGTGCCCCTGCTTCTACTTTCACAGGCAATTAATTTATTAATTAATTAATTCTCTTTACCAAATAATATAAAACAATCTTATCGAAATTTCCGTTCCTTATTTGACAGAGATTCTACAAGAGTATAATGTAGAGGTGAAAGGTCCTTTCAACCATTCAGCTCGACAAGAAGCTGGTATCCCAAAGGAATGGTATGATAATAAGCTTTGACAGTCAAACTTATATGAAAACTAACATATGTTGTAATGTATTATTCTAGGTACGATCCTTTATCCACAACCAAGGAAGAAAACAAGCTTTCTAAGGTATTTTGGTCCTTGATTGATTCTACCGAGTTTTAGAATATGTACCCTTTTTGCTATTATCCTTTTGGCTAATCGTAATTACATATCATTTATTTTTATTCGAGCTTTTAACATGATTGCAGGTGTACGACAGACTTGCTTGCATTATTTCAATGGAACAGGAAAACTCAAGTTTGGGAAAGTAGATTGAATGATTGTTATGCAACTCAAGTTCATTTCTGATAAAAATTTAGAAGAAAAAAGAAGTTCATCAACAATTACAAATGGCTCTGTTGAAGTAGAATCTAGGGATATATAAGTTGAATTCTATGGACGAAGCTTATTGATTTATTTTCCAATATTAAAATCATGAGCAGCTACAAGGAGTGATAGTCGAGCACCAATTCAGGTAAAACCAAGTATGAAATTACTATTATGAGGATTCGTTTTGGATTCAGTAACACATTGTACATATATCAATAATTTAGTACTGGTGTTATATATATATATATATATATGGGCAAATTACGGCCCCCTTGAGTTATGGCCAAATTACGAAAAAAAAACCCTCTTGTTTGGGTAATTACAACCACCCCTCCTTTCAAATATTTTTACATAAAATTTATGTAATTCGGATATTACCGAACTAAATCGTATATTCAGTTCGGTGAACAGTATGAAATGTTGGTTTGGTTTTACCGATTTCACATCCCTAAAGTTACCTCTAGAGGGGTATTTTCGTAAGATAATGCATAGTTGAGATGTGGCTGTAATTACTCAAATAGGAGGAGGTTTTCGTAATTTTGACCATATATATATATATATATATGTGTGTGTGTGTGTGTGTGTGTGTGTGTGAAGTGCACTGGCGGTACTTGCAAGGCGTTGTTGACCCCCGAAGAAGAAAAAAAGGGTAAATTACAAACACCCCCGAGGTATGGTCAATTTACGAAAAAAACCCTCTTGTTTGGATAATTACATTGACCCCCTTAACTATGATTTTTTTCTTACACATCCACCCTTATGGTGCCAAATTCAACATAATCATCTAGATTCCGTGGAATGTGCTCTAGTTTGTACTCGCTTTGTGTAAAAATACAGTGTCGGATGCACCATAATATGATATATACAAGCTAAAAAACACATATTATGATCATCTTGCT
>NW_012193676.1:681642-728431 GCF_000504015.1 Erythranthe guttata
ATAGCCAAGACCAAGTTTATCAGGATTCGAGGGATGAGCATTTAAAATTTCATCTAACCTGTTTGAAGAGAATCGTAGTGCGATTTAACTTACTGACTGACGCCTCTAACGTTGTTGCGACAGGGGAGTTGTCACACTTCAGGTTGAGGCAGGGTTCAGCATTTTTCATTGAATGAGGATTTTTCTTGATCTGCCTTGTCTTATTGCAATCGTTGTTTCGCAAATGTCTCAACAATTCTTTTAGATTGTCAATATCTTTCAAAGCAAAATCATGTTTTACCTCCAGTGCCTCATTTTCCAATTCAAGCTCATCGATTTTGGCCTTCAGGTTGACTTTAACTGCTTCATTCTCCTCTTCCAGTTCCTTTACTTTCTCCTTCAAACGCTTGTTTTCATCACTAACCTCATGACATTGCTTTAGAAGATCATTCAGTTGCTGTTGAATCATCTCAATGGAGCATTCTTCATCATCCTCTGAATCTTCTTCTCCTGTGGGCAAAAAAATTGTGTTTAAATTTCTATGACTCTCGAGATTACGAGTAACATACCTGAGGTGTGGTGGTTCAGTGCATGTGACAACATCTTGTGTCACGTCAGTAACCCTGCATGTACCACAGAAGTCAATACTAGTTTCAGCATCACTTGCTTCACTTTCATCATCATATTCAAGGTTATCGTCACTCCAGGTTGTAGCAAGTGATTTTCCTTGCTTCTTCTGAGTGTTTGCACATTCAGATTGAATATGACCATAGCCACGACATTCTCTACATCGAATCCCCTTCCTAACTTCTCGCTTGTTTGTAGGACTTCTGGGATGTCCATTCATTTTCACGAGTTCTCCGAAGTTTTTGGCTATTAGAGACATGGATTTTGTTAGCTTGACTTCGAGTGCTGTCATGGGAGCTGAGGGCACGGATGGTGTCACAACAGACACAGTTTGTAAAGCGATTTTTCTCTCTTTATCCATTCTACTGATGTTCAGCTTGTTTTCAAAGGTCTGTAGATTTCCGATCAGATCTTCAAGCCGCAATGAGTCCACATCACTTGCTTCCTCTATAGCAGTGACCTTATATGCGAACCGGTCTGGCATAGATCTCAGCACTTTACGAACAAGTTTTACTTCAGGGTAAGTTTCACCGAGGCCATGGGCTTCATTTGCGATGTCGCATAATTTGGAGTTGAAATCGCTCACGGTTTCAGTTTCCTCCATCCGAAGATCCTCAAAACGAGTAGCAAGCATCTGAAGTTTTGATAATCTAACAGAGATAGTCCCCTCATAGGCTGTTTGAAGTTTTTCCCATGCTTCCTTGGCACACTCACATGCTGAGATGATTTTGAATTGATTGATATCAATTCCATTGAATATGGCATTCAATGCTTTGGAATTCATATTTGCGGCAATCTGTTCAGTTTTGCTCCAGTCTTTTTCATGTTTCTCAGTTTGAATTCATTTTTCATCTGTGGCAACAGGTCGTTTCCAGCCAGTCAGAACTGTGCGCCATGCATCTTCATCCATTGACTTGATGAACATCTTCATCTTGGTCTTCCAATAAGAGTAATTGGTTCCAGTAAGCAGTGGTGGGCGAGTCGTGGAACCGCCTTCCATATGAGCATTCATAGTACCTATGGAAGAAAATGGCAAATAAATCAAATTCCCAAATCACACACTATGTTTATCTAGTGAGAGGCTCTTGATGCCAATTGTTGATTTATATGCCTATAGAAATCAATTAACCTAAGTTGTAACAGTCAAGTTGTGGAAACAGTATTCAGTTACAACTATAATTCTTGTGTTAACACAGTTATAAACTACTTAAAGCAAATAAATGAACACAAGAAATTAATGTGGTTCAGACACAAATGTGCCCTACATCCACGTGGACCTGCAAACACGATTTCACTAGTTCAGATTTACAGTGTACATTAATAGGACTTATTAAAAACACTACATCCACGTGGACCTGCAAACACGATTTCACTAGTTCAGATTTACAGTGTACATTAATAGGACTTATTAAAAACACTAAAGACTCCCTCTTTATGTAATATGCCGTTCTTGTACACAACTCGAACTTCGTGTTTCTTCCAACAGCAGCTCCACCCGCGTGCCTTGAACTTTCTTCAAGCATGAACTCCCTTCAGAAAACGCGGCTGATCTCCCTTGAGATCTATACAGCAAATCTGTATATGTTGGCACAGTGCAACGACGGCACAGTCCTGCTCCGCAGAACGCCTTGGCAAAACTTCGATGCTATGAAGAGGTTTTTCTCCCAAATAATGCACACGGTTCTTGTATGTCTTGGAGGCTTATATAGCCACGAAAATAAGCCCTAAGACCTAACTTGAACCCCAAGAAATCTATTTAACTAGGTAATAGAATCCTAGTTGATTTCTACTTCTATTCTAGATAAGTACAAAAGATACCTAACTAGAATGAAATACATGGAAATAAATCTAAGTCCTAATAGAAGTTTATAAGAATAGGACTCTAATAAATTCCAAAATAAATATGGAAAACAAATCTTTGCCAATCTTTTAATTCCAAAACTTGGCGGATTTCCTCGATCTTCAATAGTCGGAAATATGGCGCCAACATTTATTTTTTTAATTCAACTTTTGTTGTGTTGAATTTGTAATAATTACTCTTCAATTTGTAATATTATACTCCGATAAATAAACCAAATTCAATATATATATAAAAGAAAAACCCATATAATTAACTAGACACGTACAACACACTTAGACCCGCCTAGATTCCAACAAAAGATGCGAAATAATGGTAGACAAGTAATTGTTTTTTTACTAATAAAATAACCCCACCCTCTCTTATTTTAGTGGGAAACTGCTTCTTTCTAGATGTCACATCCTGCAATGTGTTCATGGTACTATATTATTTAAATAAATATAGAAAATGCAGTTGGCTTATGACTAAATTTTTGAAAGCTTTTTGTATAATTATTTAATCACGTTGATTACGTGAAAAAATTATGATTATTTAAATACATTGGATATGAAGTTGTATTTGGTGTTGACTCCACTCCATTGAAGCCAATCAAATTTGAGGCATCTTCAAAGAATTGTTATTATCGGTCATAACTGGTTCAGTAATAATTCAATAATTCCAAATGACATAGAATTGGTCAGAACTCCAACGAAACACACACCCAATAAAAAATAGAAAATAGCACATGAAATCAATATATAGGTGTAATAACTAATAATAACAACAAACTAATTAAGTAGTGCTGCATTAACATTTGGATCAAAAACAATTAAAATGACATCGCCAAGTAATAATCCATCGTCACAGGAGCTTTTTGATGCTCAAGCTCATGTGTGGAACTTCATCTTCAACTACTTAAATTCAATGTCCCTCAAATGCGCTATCCAATTAGGCATACCAGATATCATCCACAAACATGGCAAACCAATGTCTCTTGATCAATTAGTCGACGCCCTCTCCATCGACAAATCAAAATCCCGTTGCGTCTATCGTCTCATGCGTATTCTGACGCACTCGAAGTTCTTTGTGGAGGAGGAGGAAGAAGAAGAAGCCCGCTATTCACTAACGCTTGCATCTCGTTTACTGTTGAAAGACGAGCCGTTGAGCATAGCGCCTTTCGCGCTTGCAATGATGGACCCGA
Source organism: Erythranthe guttata (assembly GCF_000504015.1). The sequence goes on from NW_012193676.1 coordinate 685,287, forward strand.
TTTTGATAGAGCCATGTCATCATGTGAGTGAATGGTTTCAAAGCAATGATGAGATCAGTTGTCCGTTTGTGACTAAATACGGGATGGGGTTTTTCGAGTATGCAAGGAATAAAGAGAGGTGGAATAAGGTGTTTAATGAAGGGATGGCTAGTGATGCTCGTTTTGTGAATAGTTTATTAATCAGGGAATACAAACAAGTTTTCGAGGGATTGGATTCGATTGTTGATGTTGGTGGCGGGACCGGAGCGGCGGCAAAGGCTATTGTTTCTGCCTTTCCGGGATTGAAATGTACAGTGCTTGAACTTCCACATGTTATTGCTGGCTTGGAAGGGACGGATAATTTGAACTTTGTTGGTGGAGATATGTTCAACTTCATTCCTCATGCTCATGCTGTTTTCTTCAAGGTATGTATGTGTGTCTATGTAAATTTTATGGTAAAACTTATTTACCTCTCAAGTATAGAAAACATCAAACACCTCCTACCGTTAGATTTTTTCCTAATTCCGTTGTTAAACCCCTTCACCGATTATTGCAAAGAAATGTTGATTTCTTTTTAAAGAAAATACCCCATAAATTTTTATATATAGGTTGCTTAGTTTTGACAAATGTTCACCGGATTTTTCACTTTTTTCAGTCCTTTTTTTTCACTCTATTCAGACATTCTTTTTTACTATTTTCAGCTATTTTTCTTATAAAAAAAACTGAAAAGTCGAATAAATAAGATTGAAGCTTTGCAGATTATGAATGTAAACCCCACAAAAAAGAAAACTAAAAGCACTGAAATCTAAAAGAAATCGTAAAATTGGAATAATATCATATGAAAGAATTGCATATTATAATGAGAAAATCCCCCGAAAAAGAAAACTGAAAGTCCACGAAATCAAATACTAAGATCGACAAAAAACCTTAATTTGAACGAACGCTAAAAATCGTCAACAATCCAAAAATACGCCTAAAATAATTAGGGAATACATCAAACATAAAGCAGCGTAAAAGAGTCATTGCACACTCAAATTTAACACCGTAAAAAGTTTGGCCATTGACCTTTAAAACTAGGGGGTGTTTGATGTTTTGTATACATAGGGGGTAAATGATACATTTCACTATAGTACAGTGGTGCAAAATGAATATTACCTTAAATTTTATAGTGACAAGTTGCAATTGTGTATAATTAATAATTTGAATGAATTAAATGCAGTGGATATTTCATGACTGGACTGATGAGGAGTGCATTAAAATACTAGAGAAATGCAAAGAAGCAATAACTTCAGGGGATAACAAAACTGATGGAAAGGTGATAATAGTGGAAATAGTTGTGGATGATCAAAAGGAAAACCAAAAGGCAACCGAAACACAGCTGTTGTTTGATATGCTGATGATGATTGAAGTAACTGGCAAAGAAAGAACTGAGAAAGAGTGGGCTAACCTCTTTTTTTCTGCTGGTTTCTCTAACTATAAGATCACCCCTGTTTTGGGATTGAGATCTATCATCGAGGTTTTTCCATAATTTGTTTTTTGTTTCTTTTATCGTGTGAACACAAAATAAGTGTGATTGTTCTTCGATTTTACCATTTGCATCGTAATCTAGCTATTTTTATCATTGGAAACCAATATCAAGTTGCAATGCATATGTTTTGATAAAACCGCGCAACATTTGTTGGATATGTTATATAATTTATTAAGGCATCGGATGTAGCAAATCCAGTTTTTTCTTTGTTCAAACACACACAAAGGAGTTCCTTAGTTCAAGACCACATATTAACCTAATTTTTTTATATCAAGACCAAAGAGGATGAATATGCCCTCATTCACAATATTTCTTATAAATCAGCATGCCAGCGCCGATATTTGTCCAAACAAATCGGTATTCTGATTTTTGTTACAAAGACGGCGTGTGGTTACCCTACAAAAATCGGTCTGCAAATACCAATTTCTGGTATCGGCAATTTTTTTTTGGCCAACAAAAAAATAAAACGACCCATAAGCTAAAATAAACGGTCAAAACATACTTCATTGAGTTCTCCATCCTCATGACCCACCATCTCATTATTTTCTGATATTACTGTGAATCTTTAGTGTGTATTTGATTATTTTGGTGTTCTGCGTTCTTGGTAGGTTTGCGTTCTTGGTAGGTTTGTGAAGAAGAAGCATAATATTTCTAAATTGTGATAATAAATCGGTTTATGAATTTATGTATTTATTTAGAGCCCGTTTGGCTAAGCTTATTTAAAACATCTTATAAGCTCCTACATCTGATAAGATGTTTTAGGAGCTGATAAGCTGTTAGATCTTATTTTAAAAATTATTTTTTAAGGTGTTTGGATGTGTAGCTTATAAGTTACTTTTTGTTTTTATAAGTTGTTCAGGTGTTTGGAAATAAAAGGTCTGTTTATTGCTATAATGACAAAAAAGTACATGACGCCAGTATAATTGTTAAACTTATTTCACTCAAATACTTTTGTTCCTAAAATATTATTATAATATTTACAAATTATTTTTTCAAATAATAATAATAATATAAAATAAAAGTTGTAAAAGAAATATAATTTTTTTTATAGATGAAAGAAATATAATTTATTATGGAGATAATAAGAATATTCGTGTATTTTTATATACATATAAAATATAAATAGAGAATAATTTTTTTTACAATTATTATGATAATTACGATAATTATATTTAACTAATTATTAATCATGATTACAAGAATACGTTGTTTTGATAAAATATAAATATTATTAGTATTCATGTAATATAATAAAGTAATTGAGGGTAATTTTGTATTTTAAGTGTTTTAGTAAAGAAGCAAATAAGATCTTAAAGAAAAAAGGTGGGGTAGAGGTACTTTTTTAAAAACATCTTATAAGCTCCTTAACAGCTTATTTTTGGAAAAAATAAGATCTTTTGCAATTTTTTTACCAAACACCTTTTAACAACTTATAAGCTCCTAAACATCTTATAAGATATTTTTAGGAGCTTATAAGTTTAGCCAAACATGCTCTTAGTCCGGCACAAAGAAAAAGGTTCTATTTTTAATTTCGATATTTTATGTTTTCAATTTGATATATAAATTAGTATTTTTATTTTGGAGGTTTTGAAGAAAGAAATTTATAGACGTCCATACATCTGCCGCCTTTATTAAAAGTGTAGAAATACGCAGACGAATAAATCAGGAGATTATTGATTAGTACTTCCACTGGGAAGTGCTGTCCGGGAAGAAAAATAAATCAGCAGATTATTCATTAGTACTTTCACTGCAAAGTTTTGTCACGGAAGAAAGAACCAAGAAAACACATTGCCCTGACAAGTGAAAGAGATTCTTCAACAAAAACCAAAATGTACTCAAATGCAACTCGATTTACAAGACATTAATTAACACAAACCCATACATCACAACACACCCAACATCTTTATTTATTTTTTCAACAAAAGGAGTCCACTCCGTAGACGAAGTTTGGAAGTAAATGCTTACTCAAAAAAACGTAGTCTAGATGCCTTCACCAGCACCAGCATAAGGTTGTGGATCGCCTTTTGATTCATGTCGAGGCTTTTCCATAACATCAGCAGATGGGTACTGTCCAACAAGAAGATCCTTAGTCGTCTGTCCAATTTCCACTATAGTTTCCCCAATCGCTTGGAACACACCACCCCCTCCGCCTCCGCCTCCTTGTTGTTCTTGTTCATCTGATTCTTCGTGTTGTATCTTTTGTCCCCATTCTTCTCCCCCTCCTCCGTGAGAGTACTCCTTGACTTTCTCCGACTCAGTTTCGGTTTTCCCTCGTGTTCCATGCTCTTCTTTGCCTGGAAAGGCTTCTCCACCTTCACCCTAGGTACCAAATTAAAAAAAAAATTGGACATCACATTTAGATTATGGATTCCTCATCTTTAAAACAAAAGATAACTCCACATTTTGCAATGAACATCATATCACTTCTCGAAATGTCCGAATTAATGGCATGCACTTACTACCCCATATATTGATTACCCAGCATGTGGTGTGTATATATATATATATATATAAACAATTGTAGCATCAAATTTCCGTACGATCACTATTATTCTACATTCTTCCATTCGTAACTAGCAACAGCCACAAATTCAGTAATAACTATAATATATGAACAAACAACCTAACTAATTCAATTTCTTAACTATACCAACCCAAAACACTACACAAAGAAGATCGATACTGATCTATACTCAAACGAAAAATAAGACTAATTCTCCAGTCTATTCATCTTAACTCACATCATGTAAAAGCATCATAAATCAAAATTCTTCAAAAATCACACACATACACACACAAACAAAATTAAATGACTAGGAAAAAACAGAAAATTACCTTGGATTTCTTCTGATAGTTCTTTCTCAGCGTCGGCCTTCTTCCTAGCGGTAAACTCAGCGGCCTTTTCTTCAGTGGAGACAACAGCATCCTTAACAGCAGCAATAGTATCACCAGCATAACCCACAACAGTCTGCCCCACACCAGCAACCTTATCCTTAGCCACAACAGCCTTCTCCCCCGTATACCCTGCAACACTCGATGTAACACCCGCGACCGTCTTTGTCGCCTCGGCCACCTTCTCCAGGGTATAATGCGCCGCCCCCCATCCAGCCACCACAGCCTGGTCCTTCACACCCACAGCCACTTTCCCAGCATAACCTGCCGCCCCTTTGCCGCTCTCCACGGTCACATCCTTTGCCGCCACCGCCTTCTCCCCTGCATACTGTGCTGCAACCATACTAGTGTCAACTGCAGTGTCTTTAGCTGCCTTTGCTTTTTCTGCAGCGTATTGAGCGGCAGTTTGCCCCTTTTCGAGTGCAATGTCCTTCAGAGCTGCAGCCTTGGGTGCAATAACACCCTTCGCTTGTTGAGCTTTTTCCATAGCAGTTCCACTCTTAGACGAAATGACATCTTTAGCCTCCGTGGCCTTGTGTGCAGCATACTCTTTGGCCTGTTGGGTTTTCTCCATCAAAGCAGCAGCAGCAGCCTTTGGTGCGGTGACATCTTTTGGTTGGTGGCCTTGAGATGAAATGACATCTTTAGCCTCCTGCGGCTGCTGTTGGGTTTTCTCCATAAAAGCTCCTCCGCCGCCCTTATTGGTCTGAGTCTGAGTCCGAGTCTGAATCCCACCACCACCCTGAGCCTGGCCGTGGCCGGTGGTGGTTTGATCTTTAGCCTTATTGTAGCGGTCCTCGGCGGCTCTGATTGCCTCAAGTGAGTTCTGCTGGGCAGCCCCTCTCATTTTTGAAATCTCCTCCAACGAAGGTGGTGCTTGTTTGTCTTCCTTGTGGGGACCAATTTTGTCGGATTCATCATGAGACTCAACGGAGGAGGAGTACTGGACGCCTCCAACTCGGACAGGTACAGAGACCCTCTCGACATGATGATGATGAGGAAGGGTATCTTGGTCACCTTTGGTTTTCTCGGCAAGAGATTCGAAATGGGTTGTCATTTTGGGAACTCGATCTTTCTCCACCTCAATCTTCCTCTCATCTCTCACATGATTCTCTCTCCTCGCTTGCTCCGAAGACATTTTTTCTTCCAACTTCAATTTTAAACAAACAAACAAACACTGATTTTGCTAAATGCACTTGTTTTTCTTTCTTACTGTTTTGCTGTGTGATCTAGATTCTAGAGTATATTATATAAATTATGCGGTGAGGAATTAAGAAGAGAGGCTATATAAAAACAGTAACACATGAGTGAAGATCGAGACTAGTGTTTGGCGGTTGGGATGAGATGAAGATGGTCGAATGGCGGTGCATGCATAAATATTATAAGGCCACGTGTATGTGGATTCTGCATAGGAATGGTGTGACTAAGCTAAGCATTGGACATGTGTCCGCATGCATCACTTCTTTGGGTTGGGTGGGTCAATCTTCTTAAGTTTTCATACGCAACGTTTCTGAAATTGCATCATATCAATTTTGTTATTTTCATTTCATTTTATCCACTGTTGTGAAATAGATTTTTAAGTAGTTTGTCCATTAAATTAAACCTAATTCCTTTTTAAGTTGATGCTGGAAATCGGTGGAAAAAAAAGTAAGAAAAGAAAAGGAGAAAAAAAAAGGTGATGGAAATCGGCGGTAGAAAAAGAAAATTCTAAAAAAAAAAGTTTGAAAAAAGAAAAAGTTGTTTTCTAAAAATCGGTCGAGGCGGCCGATTAATCGTCTCAGATACGGAGGGGGTTCGAAACTTTTACGATTTTGGTGTAAAGGTTTCAAAATTTGGTTTTTGACCTGAGAGATAGTTTTAGGCGATCTGAGACCGATTGAGGTGGTTTTGGGTGGTCAAACCACCTTGGAGGTGGGTCAAACTTTGATGGCAAAAAATCGGTTAAAATTCAAGTTTTGTTTTTTTTTTTTTTCAAAAAAAAAGTTGGGCTTTTAATAGAAAAATGAGTTCATGTTTTATGGGGTTGTCTAGGGTCCGAGAGGGGTTGTACTACTCGGACCCAAACGATTGAATATCAACCAATTGACACGTATAATTCATACGAACCCCATGAAAAAATACGATACCTACCTTATAAGTGAAATTACATAAAAACCCCTATAACTAAAACTTAAGTAACAATTAATAAAGATTAATAATTAGAGTAAATGGCAAAAAGATGACATGACAAGGGACTTAAATGCACATTGGTCCAAAAAAACAACAATTTTTAAAATAAACTCCATGGTCTTTACTCTAAAATACCCTCCATAATAATTTTTTTTATCAATTCCATCAATTGTACTATAACTTCCTTAATATTACCCATTGACCCCAGATTTAAACAAACATATCACATTAACCCCATTTTAATAATTTTTTGAAATTTTTTTTTTTTTAGAAAATAATATTTTTTTTGAAATTTTTTTTTCCGGCCAGATTCCGGGGTTGACCGGGCGGGCGGTTCTCCGGCATTAACTTCTTTTTTTTGAAAACTTTTATTTTTTTGGAAAAAAAAAATTCGGCAGGACAATCGCAGTTGACCGCTGCTCTCCGGCGTTGACTTATTTTTGAAATTTTTTTTCTTAGAAAAAATTATTTTAATTAATATTACCGTCTTGGCTGCTAAATTACTGTCTCATACAGTAATATTACTGTTTCAGACAATAATATTACTGTTTCGGACAGTAATATTATGAATATTATTTTTCCGAACAGTAATGATACTAATATAACTGTCCCAAACAGTGATATTATTGCATGAGACAGTAATATTATGGTCGGAGACAGTAAATATTACAGTCGAAGACAATGTATAAATAACGATTTAATTCATTTGTTAAATGTACGTTATGTTATTCAAAATAATCCAAGTGTTTACATTCTCTCTACAATCTCCACGATTCGTATATCTGACTTGAGCGTTAGAGGGGTTTCCACTGGATCAACCCCGGTTTAGTTTACGTGTGTTCTATTTGCAGGAATCTCAGGACCATCTATCTCGTGAGCAATTAATCCACTTTGCTCTTTTACTTTTGATGTGATTCAAAACCAAAATTTTAATAATTCTAAAAACATATATTTTTGATGTAAATTGAATTTTATTTTAGGGTTAAATACATTGTGCAGTCCAGAAGTATAACCTATATGTAACACCTACCCTCTCAACGTATTATTTTAAAATGTAAAACATAATAAAGATCACAATATAATATTTTTGGACCATATAATTGAAAAGTAATTAAAATTAAATTGTTGAAAAGGAATTAAAAAGTAATATATACTGTATAATAATGAATGAAAATATATTTTAAGAAATTAATGAATTAAAATATGTTTAAATACTTAAAATTACTATTAATTATGTATTGAAATCTTAAAATTAATCGATATGAATATATTCGATTAACTGGTGCAATAACAATTATATGTTATTTATTAGATATGTACCCAATGCAAGATGATATTTTTAAATTTTACATATTTGATTTTTCAATAGACATTTTTAGTTGTATAATTTAATTATTCTTTTAGTTATTTCTTTCAGTAAAGGAGAAAATTTTAAAGTATTATAATTTAAAAAATAAATTTTATTGTGAGAGGGGTAAGTGTTACAAATGATAACTTAAGATGATAAGTGTTACAGAGCGTGTACTTCGTTTGGTTAGCAAGATTAGCCAAGATTAACTAAATAGTAAGGTTTAGTTTGACTTTTAGTTAGTCCTATTATTTTTCGGATGGACCCGCCAAAATAGTTTTGTCATGGCTTATCTTATGGATAATTGGGTGATAACTAATTCGACCTTGAGAGGTCCAATAAAATTATTGTGTTATGATTAGATATGTTAATGACAAAATTGTTCTTCTAGCTTTCATCTATTTATCACAATGACATATTTAATTGTGGCTCTTTGCGAAAGCCCCCACATTATTTTTTTTAATAGAGAGAGACCCAAAATATTTTTCTCTATTTGAGAAAATCCCTCACCCATTTCCAGACACATTTTTTTCCAATTTTGCCCCCACCCGCCACATCATCATTGCGTCATGTGCCCACATCATCGTTGCATCACGCGCATGTCATCAGCCTTTTTGATTCTTTTCTCGTTTTTTTTTTCGAATCAGTTTTATTAATCGACTATGTAAGGAAGCCTAGTCGATTACGGAAATTCTTTAAATTTTTAATCGACTATGTAAGGAAGCCTATGAAGCATAGTTGATTAAGAATCCGACTACTAAAACTAACAAATCACAGTTACAAAAAATGCAAAATCAACTATATTTTACAAAAACAAAAAATATACAAGCATTATAATTGATTAGAGTATAATTGATGGAATTGTGATATGGAGGGTATTTTAGACAAAATACATGGGGATGAGTTTAGTTGAAATACTATTTTTTGTATGGACCAATGTGCATTTAAGTCTCTTGTCATATCTCTCTTTGCCGTTTCCCCTATTTTTTATGGAGAATTATCTTATTTTGACTGACTAATCTTATTTTGACAACCAAACGAGATTAAGGGTGTAAACTGTATTTAACCCTTTATTTTACATTAACATTAGGGTAATTGGCATTTTGCACCCTTAAATTACATGTCATTGGAACTTTGCACGCTTAAATTAGAAAAATGGCCGAATACACCCTTTAATTATATTTTGCTTGTCACTTTGCACACTAATTTATTTTTGGCTAGAAAAGCGACTTGCTATCTGTTATATGAGATTTGAAAATGGGCAGCAATTTTTTCTTTCTTTTAATTCTCACAAACTTCATTTTTTTATTTATGGTTTCTTAGACAAGTACAAGATTAATGTCTATTATATCAATCCAACAACTAATTCAATCATCTTTTTGTGCCAAGGTGATAAGCCAAACATTAGGATATTCATTTGTAGATTTTCTCTTGTCTTTTTAGTTAAATATCAACTCCATAATATTAAATATAAAACACTGATTTTTTATGATAGTAATTACATTGTGTTTTGATTATTCCATTTGTCATTTTGATGTTTCTCTTAATTTTGGGAAAAAATATGTGAGTGCAATATAGAACCAAGATGTCTACTAAATGCAAGAGCTATGCCCGTAATTGCAGGAAATGGGAGCTCGCTTTGCAGGAATTAGCAAATATTTTCACACACATTCACACCAGACTGTGTGCTTTCTTGTCCAGCTCAAAATCTTCTTCATGATCTTTATATGCGTTTCTTGGATTTTACTAAAACCCTCAAGGTATTTGATGTTTTAACCAATTTATGTAAAGAAAACAATAAAACTAACACTTTTTTTTTTACACAAATAACCATAATATATACATAATTCTCCTTTTAAGCCCATATGAACAAGAAAAAATAAGTTTTATTATCTATAGAAAATACTATCGGAGTGGTGAAAATTTATGAAATTGCATATTGCATGGCCTTTATTTGCATATAACGTATTAACAAACATTAATTTTGAATGTTTTTTTTTATTGAATAGGTATTTATTCTAGAATAAATAAAATATAAATTTATTAAAAATTGGAGTAAAGTATATATCCTCGAACTCTTGATAGAGAACAGTGAACATTAGTTGTTCTTGGCCGGGTTTGGATATGTGAAATGGAGAAGATGAAATATATTTAAGTTTGTGAGAAATAAAGAAAGACAAATCCACCCCTCTTCAACAGGTAGCAGGTCACTTTTCTAGCCAAAAAATGAATTGGGGTGCAAAGTGGCAAGCAAAATATAATTAAAGGGTGCATTCTGCCATTTTTTCAATTTAAAAGTGGAAACTGCCAATGTCATATAATTTAAGGGTGCAAAGTGCCAATTACTCTTAATATTACCTCAATCCCGTGCATGGTCAAAGTACTGTGCAGACGGATATATGAAACCCTAAATGGTCTAAGCGGGAAAAGGAGCTGTTTGGTAATTATTGTTTTCTTGGGATGAATTCAATTCACACAACGTTACAAGTCAAGTCCCGTCCTTTGGTATTACAATACATGTATCTATTAATTATCAGTAGTACTCGATTGGTGTAACCTAATTAAGGGTTTAAATACCACTCCAAGTGACCTTGAACACATATATATATATATATATATATATATATATATATAATATATCGTACTGCAATTTAACAGCAATGTCTCTCTGGGGTATATCGATCACATATATATATATTCTTGATCACCTTTTGATGTTCCTATTTTTGTTTATGCTGATTATATTCATAAATATAATAACCATCTATATTTGTCAGGAATTAAAGTGCCAACGAACAGACCGTACATAATCGGTCGGGATGCTTCGAGAAGAACGATTCACATATCCCAGGTGTGTTTGTAGGTTATGAATTATATATGGCTAAATTGAGTGGTTGTGGTTGTGGACATATATAAATTAAATGGATAAAAAATGATTTTTAGGCGGCCCTAGGTGATGATACAATGTACCAGACTACGAAGTGCACACTAATGTTTCAAGTGGGAAAGAACGAGCCGATTTGCTTGTGCTCTTTGATGCCCCACAAATTTGAGAACTGTCCATTAAATCTCGATCTTAATGGAGATGAAGAAGTTACTTTCGAAGTTTGGGGCAATTGCGATGTGCATCTCTCTGGCTTTTATTATCGATGATGGAACATATATATTTGCATGTGTCAAGTTATTATATTGACGGTTTATTGCCTAATGGAATTAATATATATATGATTTATTCAATCTGAGAGGATCGGAGTTCACTTGTTTCTATATTTAATAACCAATGCTAAGATAAAAGACGAGATATATACATGTTACAAAAAAGCAGCAGCAAAATTAATATGATCAGGTTCTTGGTTTAACTCCTGACTATTTAAATTGGATCTTGAGTTCTGGCTCTTCACAGAGAAGTTCAAATATAATTAGACCCCTTTTTCTAAGCTATTTAGCTTTAACGCTACACGTACAAAGTGCTAAAAATAAGTAGAGATAACCACCAAAAAGTACTCATATTCTTTGATATGAAGAAGATGATCACCACATTAACGAGAGATATGCACTTAGTAAATATGGATATACAAACACTCTTTATCTTTTATTTATTACATAGAGCATGCAGATTGTAATTAACTTGAAGAAACAACTTATCATAAATTCATCATATATAGATAGTAGCATAAGAAAAATGGGAAGGGAGCAAATTTCTTTTGTCGTACTTTTTTATATACTTTTTAATTTTGTTTTATTTTTATGTTTGGTTTTTTTATTTTATATATTTTTTTTTCTTATTTATATTTTTCATTTTGATTTAAAAAAACTGTTTTATTTTTATTATTTCGTTTTTTTAATGTTATTTTTTGTATTTCAATTTTTTTGAATAAAAAATGTTTTGTTTAACTGTATTTTATTTCTTTATGTTTCTTTTGTTTCTAATTTCAAATAAAAAATTATTATTTTTTTAACATTTCCAGCAAGTTTATCAAATTGAAATTCACTGCACACTTATCGAAATCCACTGTAAATTTATGAAATTCACTATGAAATCAATGTAAATTCATAATAAAATTAACGTAATATAATTCACTACAAAATTTAACATAATCCACTATGATATTAATGTAACCCACAAGTTAATGTCATTGGCTATGAAAGTTTTGTAGTGAACTTTAACAAATGTAGACGAGCAAACCATCGGTAGTAAAACTAAAAATTAAAACAACGTGCTTTGCGGAAAGAAATAAAAAACGACTTTAACAAGGCATCACTTCGCATGCTCAAGAATCTAAGCAGAAGAAAAAAAATGTAATGATTAGTTAGTTCAATTCATTCAAAAATGTCCTTTTCAAAAGCAAGAATTTAAAATGCATTACAATTTCATCAAATCCACTTCATAATTATTGACAATCACTAGAAAATTATTCTAATTCATTACCAAATTAACCGAATCCACTGTAAAAACAATATACATAATTATTGTTGTTATGATTCAAACTTCTATCAAGAATTCAAGAATTCATCCAAAATTATGAATACAATGTCTACAGGTTCTACTGTGATTGTATCTAAATTCCCATCACATAGATACATAAATATACATATATGAAGTACAATATGAATCATAGAATTCATTTTTTAACAGAATACATATCCTACCTGTTGATTTTAAATGCCTATGAAAGTCTATTAACCGAAGTTGTAACAGTTGTTGTGGGAACAGTATGCAGTTACAACTACAATTCTTGTGTTAACACAGTTATAAACTACTGAAAGCGAGTAAACAAACACAAGAATTTAATGTGGTTCAGACACAAATGTGCCCTACATCCACGTGGACCTGCAAACACGATTTCACTAGTTCAGATTTACAGTGTACATTAATAGGACTTATTAAAAACACTAAAGACTCCCTCTTTATGTAATATGCCGTTCTTGTACACAACTTGAACTCCGTGTCTCTTCCAACAGCAGCTCCACACCGCGTGCCTCGAACTCCCTTCAGGCCTGAACTCCCTTCAGAAACGCGGCTGATCTCCCTTGAGATCTATACAGCAGATCTGTATATATTGGCACACACAGCGATGACACAGTGCAACGATGGCACAGTCCTGCTCCGCAGAACGCCTTTAGCAAACCTTCGACGCTATGAAGTGGTTTTTCTTCCAAATAATGCGCACGGTTCTTGTATGTCTTGGAGGCTTATATAGCCACGAAAATAAGCCCTAAGACCTAACTTGAACCTCAAGAAATCTATTTAACTAGGTAATAGAATCCTAGTTGATTTCTACTTCTATTCTAGATAAGTACAAAAGATACCTAACTAGAATAAAATACATGGAAATAAATCTAAGTCCTAATAGAAGTATTATAAAATAGGACTCTAATAATTTCCAAAATAAACATGGAAAACAAATCTTTGCCAATCTTTTAGTTCCAAAACTCGGCGGATTTCCTCGATCTTCAATACTCGGAAATCTGGCGCCAACAATCTCCCCCTTTGGCATAGATTGGTCAGAATTCATGTTTAACAAGAACTCTCCCTGCAAAATAGAACTACTCCCCCTGCAGAAGAGATATACTCCCCCTGTAACACAGACTGTTAGGACACTAAATGATTCGACATAAAAATGTCGTAACCAACTAAATGTTCCTGCAATGTCAGAATATAAACTTAAACGCATGACATATCAAATAAAAATATTCAAAGCGCAGGAAATCACAACGCAAGTTACTATTTGTGTCACAACGCAAGTTGTTACTGCAGAGTCTATTATTACTACTCCCCCTTTCTGATCAGTCTGTGCCAAAGATAGACGTAGAGTCCTAGTTAGCACAAAGGTCTGTTAAGACACGCAGTCAGCAAATAAGGTAAGCCGCAAAAAATACAAAATATCTAGATCCCCTTAATTTGAAAATCCTCATAAATCTGGAAAATATTTTCGAAAAAATAAAGAGCATCAGCCCAAGCATGAACCAAGTTTGAAAAATGAAGGAAATCAAGTAGACCAAGTTAGCCAAATAGGAAGATTCTTTTCAAGGATTAATTAAAAGAACATTGAAAGAAACTAGATAAAATGCTATCAACAAGCTCTTGGATGCACGATATACCTATAGCCTCATGACCATACTCAAGAAATCATAATTTATGTAATTTTCTTAGGGTTATGAATGCGTATGCGATTAGCACAGCAATTCGATCGTGGACTTCAAGGAGAATTTCCTAATATATGCTTGAATATCATCCCAACTTTTCTCTCCTTTTTTTTTTTTTGTTTTTTTTTTGTTTTTTTTTGTTTTTTTTTGTTTTTTTTTTTTGAATTCGAACCATTTTTCTTCTCCTCCTCTTTTTTTTGTTGATATGATGTTCAAGCAAACATTAGGAGGGCAACCTCCTTAAGAATCCACATAACTTTTAAATAGAAGAAGTCAGGGATGCATATGCGGTAGCATAATTCTCCCAATAGAGGTATGATCTTTGAGATGAATGAGGTCATAGGCATTGATCACTCCCGATAGAGGGTGGCAGCTCTCTTCTATCTAGAATCCTCGCAGGAACAAAAAATTAATCCACAAAAATTATCGACCCAAATTCAGATAACAAGAATAAACAATCAAACCTTTCAAAGTAAAACAAGGATCAACAAAGGCTGAAACATGTTACCACAAGATATATGTGGTAACTCAGTATGTCCTATCAAACTTTCAAGTGTAACCCGGACATAACAGAAGGATGGTTACACTATCATTTCATTGTTCATTTATGAACACAGCAAGTTCCAAGCGATTTACGCAAGGAATCAAATCGAGGGGAATCTAAAGGTTTTGTAAAAGAATCAGCAAACTGATTATCTGTTGACACACAATCTATTGACACAACCTTTTGTTCAACTAGATCTCTACCAAGATTAATAGTTCTTTTACCTCTTACCTGTTTCTTAGTTCCATCACCAAGAGTTGCATGTCTACTTGCACATTTCTGATAGTCCTTCAAGTGCTTCGGATTACCTGTTATATACTTAGAACAGTACCACAAGTTACTAGCACAAGTATTAAGAGTAGTTGCAGTGGAAAAGCAATTAATGTCATCTTTTTTCACCCATTTTTGTTTTATATCAGAGTGTCCCATCTTAGGAACATGTTGCAACGCAGCGGAATTGGGTAAATATTGTGACAAACTCTTATTTATCAACTTCCATCTTAAAAAACATTTTGGTCTGATGTGACCCAATTTATGGCAGAAGTGACAAGTTGGAACAAACTTTTTTCCATTAGTTTTACAAGAAAACTTTTGGTTTGTTAAGACATGCGAATTGTTAGGACAATCAGTTTTCTTCACAAAAGTGTTTTTAGGATCAACCTTTTTGTCAAACTTACACACATGTTTTTTCTTACTCGCAGGAGGTTGAGATTTTTTTAAATTTAACTGTTGTTTTAGTTTCTCAACATCTTTTGTAGCAGCATTCAATTTGAACAAAAGTACCTCTTTATCTTTCTCGAGCTCAGCAACTTGTGTCTTCAAGGACTTATTCATTTCATCTACAGCAAGACATGTTTTGAGCAATTCATCTTGTTGTTGCTGAATCATTTCTGCAGTAATCTCCTCTTCATCATCTGAGCTGGTTTCACCTGTATTAAAAGAAGAGTTTAGACTGACAAGGTGATCAGACAAAGAATGTTCATACCTGATGGATGATGTCTGCACAGGCACTGTAGCCTCAGCTATTGGTTGAATAATCGTGCTAGTTCCACAGAAAAGGTTTCCATCCTTTTTGTCTTCCTCCTCATTGGAGTCTTTCATGTCATCACTCTTGGCAGTAGTAACAGATTTTTCCCGCTTCTTTAGTCTATTGGTACACTCGTAATGAGTATGACCAAAGCCTTGACATTCTTTACACTGAATTCTTCTTTTCTGGAGGCGTGTGTCAGCCTTTGAGGGATTCTCATTTACTCTGACCATCTTATCAAAATTTTCAGCAATACGTGCCATTAATTTGATAAGTTCTGCTTCAACAGCAGACACTGTTGGTACATCAGGAGAGGAAACAACAGTAGTCGGAACAACAGAAGTTGGAACATCGATTGACTGCAGAGCTAAATTTCTTTCTTTGTCCATTCTACTCATACTCAGCTTGTTCTCAAATGTTTGCAAGTTTCCTATGAGCTCGTCAAGATGGAGTTCATCAACATTATTAGCCTCTTCAATTGCAGTTATCTTGTATGCAAATCGATCTGGAAGAGATCTTAGAACTTTGCGCACCAGTTTCTCTTCAGAATATGTTTCTCCAAGGCCATGAGCTTCATTAGCAATGTCGCACAACTTCGAATTGAAGTCAGCTACAGTCTCATCTTCTTTCATTCTGAGATCTTCGAAGCGAGTGGCAAGCATCTGGAGTTTTGACAGTCTTACTGAGGCTGTTCCTTCATACGCAGTTTGAAGAATATCCCATGCCCTTTTGGCACATTCACAACCAGATATCAATTTAAATTGGTTGGTGTCAACCGCATTAAATATAGCATTTAAAGCCTTTGAATTGGTATTTGCCACTGCCTGTTCTTTCTTGCTCCAGTTTTCTTCGTGTTTTTCATACTCAACACCTTCTCTGGTTTTGGCCACTGGTCTCGTCCACCCTGTTAGAACTGTACGCCATGAATCTTCATCCATTGATTTGATGAACATCTTCATCTTGGTTTTCCAATACGTATAGTTCGTTCCATCTAGCAACGGGGGTCGTGTAGTTGAACTGCCTTCCTTGTGAATACTCATCCTACAACAAGTAAAGCAAATAAATCAAATTCCCAAAATCAGACACTAAGTATATCTAGTGACCGGCTCTTGATGCCAATTGTTGATTTTAAATGCCTATGAAAGTCTATTAACCGAAGTTGTAACAGTTGTTGTGGGAACAGTATGCAGTTACAACTACAATTCTTGTGTTAACACAGTTATAAACTACTGAAAGCGAGTAAACAAACACAAGAATTTAATGTGGTTCAGACACAAATGTGCCCTACATCCACGTGGACCTGCAAACACGATTTCACTAGTTCAGATTTACAGTGTACATTAATAGGACTTATTAAAAACACTAAAGACTCCATCTTTATGTAATATGCCGTTCTTGTACACAACTTGAACTCCGTGTCTCTTCCAACAGCAGCTCCACACCGCGTGCCTCGAACTCCCTTCAGGCCTGAACTCCCTTCAGAAACGCGGCTGATCTCCCTTGAGATCTATACAGCAGATCTGTATATATTGGCACACACAGCGATGACACAGTGCAACGATGGCACAGTCCTGCTCCGCAGAACGCCTTTAGCAAACCTTCGACGCTATGAAGTGGTTTTTCTTCCAAATAATGCGCACGGTTCTTGTATGTCTTGGAGGCTTATATAGCCACGAAAATAAGCCCTAAGACCTAACTTGAACCTCAAGAAATCTATTTAACTAGGTAATAGAATCCTAGTTGATTTCTACTTCTATTCTAGATAAGTACAAAAGATACCTAACTAGAATAAAATACATGGAAATAAATCTAAGTCCTAATAGAAGTATTATAAAATAGGACTCTAATAATTTCCAAAATAAACATGGAAAACAAATCTTTGCCAATCTTTTAGTTCCAAAACTCGGCGGATTTCCTCGATCTTCAATACTCGGAAATCTGGCGCCAACACTACCATTACTTCAACATGATCTAATATTTTTTTATTAGAAAAGAAAATCATAACATATATAAGAAGCAAAGAAAAAAGAAATAAACAAATTATAAAATCAAACTTCTCCTAATGAAAATTATAACATATTTAAAATTTTTGAAGGGTGCACTTTCCTTTCTACAAGGAGAAAAACAAATGTGAGGATTGTACACAAGACAAACCTTGGTCATGTGTTGTACTATGATGGCCAAAAATGTGAGGGAGGAGTATGGAGAATTTTCAGTTTTCGTTTTATTAAAGAAAATTGGTTTTTGGGTAAACGTATGTGTGAAAAATTTCAAGAATATTTATTTGATTCTAATAATTGGTTTCTAGGAAAAGAAAATAAATATGTGTCATGTCTAGATTTAAAGTTAGCTAATATGATCGATTTAAATATTTTTTCGAAATTATTTTGGGCTAATGCATTCTATATGCAATTTCACCGGTTATCAAATAAAATACTTTTCAAACTAAATAAACGCACATAGGAGATAATAAAATTTATGCTAATTAAATATATACTAGATTAATGGAAATTTAAATTATGAGAGATGTGGGGTGCTACATAAGTAGTGATATCGTATTAGAAAAAAAATGGAATTTATTTTATAAAATGTTATTATAAATTTTGTAGTATTTTAAGA
Organism: Erythranthe guttata; assembly: GCF_000504015.1. The sequence continues at coordinate 703,540 of NW_012193676.1, forward strand.
ATTATGGTATAAAGTAAATATGAAGAATAATTCATAATTTAACTTTATCTTATATATCGTGCAACACTTTCATCTACCATAAAGAATAATACATTTATTTTTAAATTTAACATATAAATTTATTTATGTATTATCCTCAAGTTATTGTAAATATAATTATGATATTTATAAAATTTGAAAAAATATCATAAATCAATTATTTTGGTCTAAACAGTAAATGTAGACATATCATTCTCCAAATAGTTAGTTTAATTAAATGGTCTATTAGCGAGAACCCCTCAATATTAATTTTATAATACAACTAGTTCCATTATGTTATTTGCATTTGAGACATCGGTTAATTAGTGAACCATCAACGCCGTTTCAGAAAGAAAAAAATCAGCGCGAGAGACCGGCGGTGGCGGTCAAAATAAGAGTCTAAATTGGTTAATTGCTGAAATTGTACTAAATTGGAGTTGAATCGTGAAATTGGAGTTGAATTATGATTTGAAGGAGTTGGGGGTGATTTTGGTATATATACAAGCGTTTTCCTTATTTGCAAATAAGTTTGAATGAAGTCAATTTTTTGAAAGACAAAAAAATTGGACATCTTTTATTTTATTTAAATGCTCTTGTAGCCTATTTGCCATTTGCACAATATAATAATTTGGGAAATAACTTTTTGTTATAATATTGTGGACTTTAGCAAATGGGTTATTAGTCTTTTGACAAGTGTTAGGACATGTGTAGTCATTTCCAACAATGTTAGATGAAATGTTGACAAGTGTTAATGATGACTCATCACTTTGTATCTATAAATACATGTACAAGTGAATTAATAAAACACAATTTTTGGCTAGCATTTCTCTCTCTCTCCTTACACACTCTCTCTATCTTTCCCACTCACATTTATATTATATTATATTGTAATGATATTATATTATATTAATTAGTATATGTACATATATACATATCCGTATATACTAATATATATATATATATATATATATATATATATATATATACATAACCGTATATACATATATATATATATATATATTAGTTACACATTGATAACTAACTAATACTGATTAATTAATAATATTCACACCATTAGTGTTTATACTTTATACTATATAGAGCTTATGGGAATTATTTCACAACACGTTATCAGCACGAGGTTCTGCTCGAAAAAAGGTAGGTTATGTAAGTTTGTTTATGTTATTTCATTTTATTTGATAAAATCCAGATCCTCGATATCAAAGGGTGAAGCAAATACTACGGTATTTTATACGCCACCGATTTTCGGAGGAAAGGAAGGATATATATATCTATAATTATGTGCATGTTGATTTATGAGGAAAAAAAAAAGAGTCATTATCTCTGGCCTCGACTATGAATTTTCAACTTGCATTACATGATTTTGATTTTGTAAATTTAGAAACATGTAATTGGCATGTGCAAGTTTCGATCTATTTATTTAATAATCTTGTTTAAATTAGCAAAAGAAAATGGGCTGATTTAGATAAAGAAATGAAAATGACTCCGTCCCATAGGAACCCAAATTAAGAGTCGATTTAAAGGCTATGAAAATTACTCCGAACATAATGTTCGTAGAGATGGTGGACGTTGTAGTCCCCAATAATGGCCGATATAGAAGCCGTAAATATAACCCCGGATGTGATGCCCGTAGAGACTAGAGTCACTAAAAGTTGTGATTTCCCTCAAAGGCCAGTGAGGTTATTAAAATAAAATTAATTGGGTGCAATACCTATATAAACGATGGACATTTTTGTTAAGGGTCGATTGAAAGGCCATTATAAAATTAAATATGGGGTTAGGCCTACAATGACGATGTGAAAGATAGTCCTCGTCAAGATGTTCTTAAATTGACCAGAGTGGATGCAAATATTTTAGCCGAGATAATAATCTGGTTAAAATTAACTAAAACTCATGAGTATATTGCCTACAAAATATATTTTGTCCTATGAGTAAATGTTATATATTTGAGATCATGCATGATAATATTTTAATGGTTACGATATAACTCTCTCGATGTAACGGTTTTCGAGATTGAATTTATTTATTTATGAACATACCTCCCTCGGACGATATATACCCGAGGTTGAGCCTATAATATTATTTTCTCGAGATAAATATAAATGACGTCAAAAATTTAAATACTTCTCTCGGATGATTTTATTCCCGAGATTGAGCTAATTTCTAAAATAAAATTTATATATCTCTCTCGGAAGAAATATGCCCGAGATCGAGTTTATAATATCTCCCTCCGACGATACATTCCTGAGGTCGAGCTTAATTATATATTCCCCAAATAAAAATTTACGACTCTCTAGCTCGGACGATTTATTCCCGAGTTTAAGTTAGTAAAACTCTCTTGGAAGAAATATTCCCAAGGTCGAGCTTATACACCCTGATGATATTGGTAATATTTCAAAGTTAATTTACTATGTCTACTAATTGTGTAACATGTACATATCTCTCTCGGATGTTAAATTCCCGGGATGCAGTTTGCAAAACACCATCGAACGAGAAATTCTCGAGGTTGAAATTGTATATCTCTCTTGGATGTTAAATTCCCAAGATTGAGTTAGCATTTTATTGACATATTATTTAATATGGATGTACATGTGAACAAATATAATAGACTATTGTCTATATATTATAATTTCGAACTTTGAAATTGAGTTATATATCTTTCTCGGACTGATTCCCGAAATTAAGATAATAAGCTACCTATCTCACTCGAGTGACATATTCACGAGGTCGAATTTTAAAAGTTCTCCTTCAAATGAAATATTTCTGAAGTAAAGTTTGCATATCTTCCCTGAAATATATATATATTCCCGAGGTTGAGTTTAAATATCTCCCCGGATGATGTATTAGTCAAATTGACAATTTAATATATTCTAAATTTTATTGAGTGTGATATTGCGCAAAGCACGAAGTAAAACTAAATTACTTTCCGTAGAGATCATGGCTCCGGGAATAAATAATGCTTCTGCTTATGATATTAAAAGCATTAGCTTTTGTATATTGTATTGTGTCCTAATTCGAGTTTTTTTAATTACTACACCAACATGTCATATAAACTGGTTAATCCTGAAATATTCAGGTTTTGACATGTTAATATGGGGACGCCCATAAAATATTAAGGTGGCTAGAAATAAAGAATATACTACGGACATTCGTACGATATAAGGATCCTTATGTCCAAAGAAAATTTCTGTAATTTATAGAAATCTCGTTATGTAACCTTTAGTGCAAAAGGGTTGATAATATTTATGGACCAATACAACCTTTCAAGTGCACCAATATTTTAAATATTTATGATTTTGTGAGAAGCATCTTATAGATGGTCTCGCGTGTGTTTATTATGCACGTGCAATACGATTTTGCACGTTTTTCTGCACAAGTTACTATACCCCGTGCATATGAGAATGGATAGTGCCGGAAAAACTCGATCAAAATGATTTTGATGAGATTTGTACAGAGTACTTGGGATAAATATCAGTACCTTGTAGCACACGCTCACACTCATATGGATTAATTAAATCCACTGAATGAACGAGTCATGATAAACATGCTCCGGATAAATATGTAGAGATTAATCTCTCGACTAAGGGCAATTACAATTATAAAATTTCGGGATGATTAATCCAGTGAATCACGTTCAAAACAATAGAATGTCGGTAGAGTCAAGTTTGGCCTAAATGCGAGAAAGCGATTAAATCGGAATTGGCTTTCCCAGAGAAACGAAATAAATACGGATTAATGGTACCAACTCCGAACAATATAAATTCCCTAGATATAAATGGGGTTTTGTTTGTTCGTTAGAGGAATAATAACAACAAAATTGTTCATTATAATGTGTGCCTTGTAAAATATTGATTCTACCGAGTATATGGGAATGATTATATTTAAATGTATTTACCGGTACATCATTTTTTCGTTTCTTAGGGTTGTCCATGAGGGAATGGACATACGTCTAACAGACATTCTAATGTCATCTTTATGGTTCACTGAATTTTGTTATACTCTCGCGGATTTAAAATGTGTAAAGCAAAGACATAGTGATAATATGTTGCACTCTTTTTCCCTTTTGTTCGGTCTTTTTCCCATGTGGTTTTTCCGACGTAAGGTTTTTAACGAGGCAACTTATAAATCTTTGAATAGCCTATTTCGGAGGTCTATATTATTTGTTTCAGGGGGAGCATACAATGCTATGATGTGTTGTACTATTTTTTCCTTTCGACTGGTTTTTCCCATAGGGTTTTCCAGCTCAAGGTTTTTAATGAGACAACCTACAAATTGATTGATAGCCCATATTGGGGGCTTATATTGCTCATTTCAGGGGGAGCAATAGTGCACTGCACTCTTTTTTCCCTTACGACTGGTTTTCATCCCATTGGGTTTTTCCAGCTAAGGTTTTTAACGAGACAGCTTATGCACACGACTTGGATTTGATTCATGTACTTTTTTTCCCTTCTGATCGGTTTTTCCCACTGGGTTTTCCGGCTTAAGGTTTTTAATGAGGCATCAGTTAAATCGATACAAATGTGCTACGTCCAAGGGGGAGTGTTATAATATTGTGGACTTTAGCAAATGGGTTATTAGTCTTTTGACAAGTGTTAGGACATGTGTAGTCATTTCCAACAATGTTAGATGAAATGTTGACAAGTGTTAATGATGACTCATCACTTTGTATCTATAAATACATGTACAAGTGAATTAATAAAACACAATTTTTGGCTAGCATTTCTCTCTCTCTCCTTACACACTCTCTCTATCTTTCCCACTCACATTTATATTATATTATATTGTAATGATATTATATTATATTAATTAGTATATGTACATATATACATATCCGTATATACTAATATATATATATATATATATATATATATATATATACATATACATAACCGTATATACATATATATATATATATATATTAGTTACACATTGATAACTAACTAATACTGATTAATTAATAATATTCACACCATTAGTGTTTATACTTTATACTATATAGAGCTTATGGGAATTATTTCACAACACTTTTTCAATTTTATCTCTTTATTTTATGTGAATTTTATTTTTAAACCTCCTCAAGTTACTATGAATAATTGAAATATTGAAAAATAAAAACATATCATAAGTAAATTATTTGAGCTAAACCATGATTAAAAATTATAGTATAATATTTCATTAGAAAGCTCTCCAAATGTACTTTAATATAAATAAACTAATTTTTGGAGTTATAGTAGAAATAAAATATTAAGAAACAATTGGAATATATGAAAAACTACTTATAAAATTAACCTCTGAATTAAATACAAGTTAAATTGTCTCATTGTCCTTTTTTCTGTAAACTCCAAAATATATGTAACAATTGTTTTGTATATGGAAGAAATCTTCCTCATTTTATATATATGTTGGTCCGTGGGGCTTCCGTCTTCTTCAAAGCACCTTGATCCGTACTTCGATGGAGATACCTGCAACGTCGGGAGGAGTTCCCGGCGGGAAAGCTCCGACGATCAAGTCAGTGGAATAAAGAGACAAGTATATGTGTATTATTGTAGTGAATAGTATATTTCTTTGTGTGTGTGATTAATGGTCCCTCTATTTATAGATGAGGAAACCTTGGCCTCCAAGGTTTCAGGGTTTGCTCCCCCCTCAAGTCAAGTGTTTTGGGCCTCTCTTATTGGACCTGCTTTAGGTCATGCTTATACTGGAATGCGAGTCACGGTGTTGCCAACTCGTCATTCGGAGGTCGTAGTTCGGCATCGTTTCTTATAGTAGTGAATTGGTTCTTCTCAGTTCGTATTTATTCATCTAGGCCAAAGTGGCCCGTATCAACTACTCCCCCTACTCCTTATTTATAAGACGAGTTCATTTTTTCTTCCCTCGTTTTATAAGTAGGGAGTCCGAGATACGAGCTCGGACTTCGGTTTATGTCAGGTTGGGGCAGGAACCCCCCCCCCCCCCCCCCTTTTTTTTCTCCATTAACTGCTCTGACATCCCGCGTGGTCGATTCGGGTTCCCTAGGTCATCATGGAGAAATCTCAATCAGTGCTTTTTGCGCCGGTTTCAAGACGATCTGCATTAAATCTCGTCCGTTCGAATAAACGGTTATGATTGATTTCCCCTCTTTCCTAGGTAATTATTGAGGAATTCCAATCGGTGCTTTTTGCGCCAGATTCGAGATGATCTACTCTGAATCTCGTCCGTCCGAATAGACGGTTACGATCAAGTTTTCCTCTTTTCTTCCTTCTATAAATATCTGACTCCTGCCATTTTGTAAAAAAAAAAAATATTTTCCACCTCTGTGCTTTCTTTTCTATTGTTTTTTCTTTCCGGCGATCCTGCTTCTCGAAACAGAGTTTCTTACCCTCCGTGTCCATCCCCTCTCTCGGCAAAGGTACTGTTTTTCTTCTTTGTCTTTTATTGCCTTTGTCTTATTCTTCCGATCATCTATGTCTTCCCATTCCCCCGATCCTTTCGGCCAAAAAATGCCTTCCAGCCGCTGTTCCGGGGAAGGGGATGAACATCATACCCTTACCCTCTCTTCCTCTTTGGAGGAAGGGCCTTTCTTTTCCCCTTCGGGCAAGCTTTTGAAAAAATCAAAGAAGAGAGGTAGGGATGATGTTTTATCTACCGCGAGGAGCGGTTCTCCTTCGTTGTCTGGGGGGCGTGATTTGGATGACCAGTGGGGGCCTAGTACTTTAAGTGAGATAGATCTGATCAATTTAGCTCGCGACATAGGTCTTCCTGCTGATGTCGAACTAATTTTACCCTCTCCAGATGAACGCCCGTTAAACCCTCCCTTAGGTTTTAGCACGTGGTTTTCGGAACAATTCTACTTCGGCCTTTCTTTCCCTATCTCGCCTTGGTTCTCCGAGATCGCTCAATTATGTAATGTGTCCCTTAACCGATTCCACCCTTACGCCATAGTCATTATGACCGGATTTCGCATGCTATGTGCCTGGTCGAGGGTGATCCCTACCCCAACTCGGTTTCGGAGTGTTATGGTTTTGAAAAACTCCAGTCCTTTTCATATCTCTATTTCGGCTCGCCCGGGTTTCAAGATACTAATGCCGCCCAATAAGACTGATGGGTGGCAGGGTCATTATTTCTTCGCGAAGAATCCCATTGACACCCCCTACCTGTGTCCCTGGCTCGCCACTTTACCGGAAAAAAGAAGGGGAAAACCCTTGGTGATCGATGATTGGCTTTTAAAAATGATAGCTCATTTTCAACCGAGCTACGGCGTTCTTGATAGCCTCACAAGCTTTCCACCGATGCTCCGCCACTTCTACTTTCATGACAATGGCACCCATCCTTTAACTCGAGAGGATTTAGGTGGGTCTAGGCATGGCACAGTTTTTGGTCTTGATTTGTTATTTCATTTCTGGCAATTGCTTTTCGTCTGGTTAATTGTATACTTGTTTATTTCTTCTCGCTTGCTCATTACATTTTCCTTAACTCTGTGGGCAGATTTAAGGATGAAGAGGATGTTCCGAGGTGATAAGCCGGCCACTCGTCCCTCCGAGCCAGAGCCTGGGTTCCAAGCATCCGAGTTCTAGCGTCCCCTAACCACCGAATCCGAGAAACGACCTGCGGACGAGGGGGCCTCCAGGCCGAAGCCTGCGAAAAAGAACGTCGGTTCCGCACGCCCACGAGGTGGGCCACGTATTGAAGATCCTGAGCTCCCTCGTCGCTCATCAGCTCTGGTTGTGACCTCCCCGCAGTTTCCTTCTTCGACCGAAGAAGGTGTGGAAAAAGAGCCTATCTCGAAGAAGAGGAGGGCTGACTTAGCCTTGGGGCCAATTGGGTCACACCCGCTTCCGGACTTTGCTCTCCATCTCTGTCAAAATGAGGAGAACGCCATTGCAGCTTGCCGAGCTGTGGCGTTCCCTTGAGATATCGTCCATTACGGAAAAATGAGTAAAGGTGATCGTCTTGAGTTGCTTTTGCATAACATCACGCAGGTTAGTCATGATTATATTGTGTATGTGCGAAGTATGATATATCTTTACGTTTCCTGTTCGTATTTAACTTGATTCGGCTCCCTTATTCATGTAGCAATTCGCCATTGCCTTCTCGGGCCCTCTCGGATGGGACGACGTTTCGCGCGAGGCGTATGATAACCAGAAGAAAGAGGTCACTCAACTGAGGAAGGAAGTCCGAGCTCTCAAGGAGAGTTTGGCGGTGGCTGAGTCGGCAAAGGAGGGGTTGTTCGCCGAGGTGAGGAGACTACAAGAGGAGGGGAAGGTGTTGCAGGCAGAAAATGATTCATTAGCATCCCATAATGCCAGCTTGGAAGAAAAAGCGAAAGGGCTTTCGAACGAGCTTTTTGCAGCCGGGGTGCAGGTGTCGTCCAATTTTTTCGAAGGGGTAAAAGAGGGGTACAGGCTGTTTCCGGGGTCGCCCGAGGGTCTTCGTTTCATGGAAGAGTTTGTTCATCGCTTCTTCCACCGATTATGGCGTTCGACAACCTTTACCTGAGAGGCTTCAGGCCTAGCTCGTTTCTTCTTTTCGGCGGCGATAACGGCTGTTCGGAAGCGATTAAGAGGCGCCGGCATCGAGTTCCCGTTGGTCGAGAACGAGCTCGCCGAAGATCTTCCGGATGACGAGATTCCGGGTTTCGAGGGGGATGTGAATGAAGATCCTAACTTGGAATGGTGGAGGCAGGTTCATCAAGGACTTGTTGAAGACTTCTCTCGCCAGGGGGCCTTATCGGTGGTTATTACCGATTTTGTTGGGGACATAGAGACTGTCGAGACGGTGACTGACCTTACTGAATCACAGCCGAACCCCGTCTTGTCTCCTCCTCCGTCGACTGGGGATCAGGGTGAAGCAAGGGTGGAGCCCTCCGAAGCGATGACTGAAAATACTTAGTTAATTTGTTCATTTTTATTTTGACTATGTATTTTTGAACAATGTACTCATATTGTTTCTTTTTTCTTTTTGCCATATGTTTTGAACAATCTTCTTTGCTTTTCATATCTCAATATATCGGGAGCTCGTTTGTTTAAGCTTTACTTCACGTGTTCACTTGGGCTTTTATGTTCTAATTTTGTTGATGTAAGAAGGAAAATGAGTTTTTGGACTTTTCAACTTGCTTTTTAACTCAACTTGAACCAATGATTCTCGTTGTGTTGATTTACTTCGGTGATCCGGCTTATTCTATGGATTCATTGATTCAGGGCTGAACTTGATCTGATAAGCTATTCTTTGCTTATTTAACAACAATCTATTTTTGTTTCAATTTAACATCTCGTTCGTGCGTGATTTAACACCTTATTTCACACGCGATTTAACTCTTCATCTTTCACGCGATGTAACACCTTGTTCTCTACGCGATTTAACGCCTCGTTTCTTATGCGACTTAACGCCTCATTTCTTACGCGATTTAACGCCTCATTCATTACGCGATTTAACGCCTCGTTTTATACGCGATTTAGCGCCTCGTTTATTACGCGATTTAACGCCTCGTTTTATACGCGATTTAACGCCTTATTTATTACGCGATTTAACGCCTCGTTTTATACGCGATTTAACGCCTTATTTATTACGCGATTTAACGCCTCGTTTTATACGCGATTTAACGCCTCGTTTTATAGCTCAAAATAAATAACACAAGAATTTTTAACGTGGAAACCCTCCAAATATATAAGGAGAGAGAAAACCACGGGGCCTAGCCCAGCTCGTGAAAAAAATGTTTATTGATGGTATTTGCCTTACAAAAGGTGTTATTTCTTCTACTTCTTCTCTCTCTCTCTTTTTTTTTTTTTTTTTTTTTTTTTTTTACGCGGAGAAACGCTTCAAGTGGACTACATTCCACGCTCGTGGCAATGCTTTTCCCTTCATATCTGCCAGCTCGTATCCGCCGCCGGCCAGGCATTTTGTGACCACATATGGTCCTTCCCATTTAGCCTCCAGCTTCCCTGTGTGTTTTAGGGCGTCAGCTCGCCGTAGGACGAGGTCACCGATTTGGAAAGAACGAGATCGTACCCCCTGGTCATATCAAGCCTTGATCAAGTTCTTACTTCGCTCCATGTGTAAGTATGCCGCTTCTCGCAAATCGAAGATCTCATCCAACTATGTTCTCAAAGCATCATCGTTTGTCTTTTCATCGAACGTGGTTATGCTAAGTGTGTCCATTGCTACCTCCACTGGGATGACCGCCTCGGTCCCATAGGTTAACCGAAATGGTGTTTCGCCGGTGGCAGCCTTGGTGGTGGTTCGGTAAGACCAAAGGACTGAGGGTATCTCGTCCACCCAACTCCCTCCTAGTTCGTCTATCCTTTTTTTTAAGCCGTTGACAATGGTTCGGTTCGTGGATTCGACTTGTCCGTTGGCTTGGGGGTGTGCGACCACCACAAACTTCTGTGTAATCTTCATCTCTTCACACCATGCGCGAATTTTCTTGCCATTAAACTGGGTGCCATTATCTGATACGATGCTCCGAGGCAGGCCGAATCGGCAACAAATGTTATTCCAGATAAAATGCATGACCTCATCCTCCGATATTTTTGATAGGGTCTCTGCTTCAACCCACTTGGTGAAGTATTCCACCGCAACGATGAGAAATTTTTTCCTGCCAGTCGTTTGTGGGAAGGGTCCCACCAGATCGATGCCCCATTGAGCAAAGGGGCATGGGGCGCTCATAATAATAATTTCTTCTCCCGGCTTGTGGATAAGGGGAGCGAACTTCTGACATTGTACGCAACGTTGAACATATTGATGGGTGTCCCTCTTCATGCCGGGCCAATAATAACCGGCACGATATAGTTTTTGTATGAGAGCCCGAGCTCCCCCATGTTCACCACAACTTCCTCGGTGTACATCGTCGAGGACATGCTGTATCTCTTGCTTTCCCAAACACCTCGCGTCCACCGTGGTGAAGTTCCTTTTATATAATATCCCATGTCGCACGTAGAAGTGTCTGGCTCTATATGCTAAGCGATGTTGCTCTCTATTGGTACCGGTTCGTTCTCCTCTGAAAGGCGCGAACAAAGGTGTTCGCCAGTCGGGTTCTTCGTCGATCATCATGATTCCCGGTGCCGGGGTGGGGGCAATGAGGATAGAGATCTTCCTTTTGATACAATCGACAACTGATGATCCAATTTTGGTAAGGAAGTCGGCTCGCTGGTTGTCGCTTCTCGGGATTTGATGCACGGTGCAAGCCTCGAAAGTTTCTTGTACCGCTCTGGCTTGTTTACATATCCTTTCATTCTACCATTTTTAACTTCGTAATCTCCTTCTAACTGATGTATTACCAGTTGAGAATCGGAGTTTACTTGCACCACCCGCGCACCGAGTTCTTGGGCGATCTCCATACCTCGGATAAAGGCCTCATATTCCGCCTCATTGTTGGAAACTCGTGGCAATTTGATAGCAAATTCGACTTCTATCCCCATAGGATCGATGATTATGATCCCCGCCCCTGCCCCCGTTGCCGTAGATGACCCATCCACGTAGATTCTCCATTCTTTTTCCGTAGGTATTCTGGTAGTTTCTCGGATGAAATCCGCCAACGCTTGTCCCTTGACCAAGGTACGAGGTTGGTATTGGATTTCGTATTGTCCTAACTCGACAGCCCATTTAACAATTCGTCCTGATGCGGTGGGTTGACCTAAAGTTTGTCGGAGTGGTAGGCTTGTGCGAATTACCATAGTATGCGATAAGAAGTAGGGTCGGAGACGGCGTGTAGTGAGGACTAGTGCATATGCGATTTTTTCGACTTCGGAATACCTAGTTTCCGAATTAGTGAGGATTTTGCTGATGTAATAGATCAGTAGTTGCTGGTTATTTACTTCTTTGAGCATGACTGAGCTAATCGACTCCTCACCCACCGATAAATAAACGAATAGGGTTTCACCTCTCTCGGGGGTGCTAAGGATGGGCAAGCGAGTGAGCGAAATCTTTAATGCCTCAAAAGCGAGTAGGCATTCCTCGGTCCATTCGAACTGAGCTGTCTTCCTCAGAATCTTGAAGAAGGGCAGACTTTTATCGGCCATTCGTGATATGAAGCGAGCTAGGGCCACTACTTTCCCTGCTAAGGATTGTACCTCTTTGATGGACCGGGGAGGCGTCATCTGGAGTACTGCCTCGACTTTAACCTGGTTTACCTCGATACCTCCTCGGTTGATTACGTATCCGAGAAATTTTCCGGCCTTCACCCCGAACGTGCACTTTGCCGGATTCAGTTTCATCCCATAGAGGCGAAGAGTGGCGAATGTCTCCGCTAAATCAGCGAGATGCGTGGAACGTTTTTTACTCTTTACCAGCATATCGTCGACGTAAACCTTGATGTTACGTCCGAGCTGAGCCCGGAACATCTTATCCATCAATCTCTGATACGTAGCCCCTGTATTTTTCAAACCAAAAGGCATTACCACATAACTGCAGGTTGATCCCTCTCCTCCAACGGGATCTGGTGGTACCCTTGCAAAGCGTCCATCATACTGAGTAGCTCGCATCCAGCGGTGGCATCTACGAGCTGGTCTATTACCCCGGTAAAGGGTAATCATCCTTTGGGCAAGCCTTGTTTAAGTCCCGAAAATCGATGCACATCCGCCACTGTCCATTAGTCTTCTGGACTAATACTGCGTTGGATAACCATGTGGGGAATTGGATTTCCCTAATGTGTCCAATATTTAATAGTCGTTGGACCTCTTGTTTGATAATCTCGTCTTTCTCGGTGCCGAAATGTCGCCGCTTCTGTTTAATGGGTTTGCACTCGGGTCGTAGGTTAAGCCTGTGTACAGCGGTACGAGGTGCGATACCGGTCAAATCGCTCGGTTGCCATGCGAAGATATCAACATTAGATTGCAATAGTGTTATTAGTTTTTCTCGAAAAGATGGTTCCAGGTCCTTGCTTACGCGGGTTAGCTTCATCATGCCGGGGACAAGGTCAATTGTCATCAACTCATCCATGGGTTGTACATGAGCGACTTTATCTTCTGGGTTAATTCGAGGGCGCTTCTCATCCCCTAGGTCTTCTTTAGTGAAAGTATCACGTCGTCCTTTCTCCGCCACTTTGACCATCTCGACGTAACAGGATCTTGACTGAGCTTGATCACCCCGGACTTCTCCTATTACTCCGTCAACCGGAAATTTAAGTTTTTGGTGTATAGTCGAGGGGATCGCCCGGAAGATGTGCATCATTGGCCGTCCTATCACGATGTTGTACGAGGTGGTGGACCCTTCGACAATTACAAAATTAACAGTTTGTGTACGCGTTCGAGGTGGTGTCCCTAGGATGACGGGGATCTTAACTTGTCCGATCGGCTCAAGGATCCTCCCGTGAACTCGAATATCGGGGTGGTGACAGGGAAGATTGGGAGGTCAAGTTCCATTTGCAGGAAACACTCATAAGATATGACATCAACAGAACTTCCTGAATCGACAAAAGCACGGGCTACGTCGTATCCACCGACATTGATTGTGATGAGGAGAGGATCGCAATGAAAATCATCGAGGTCTACTTCGTCTTCAGGTCCAAACGAGATGGTAGGGTATTGACGACATTTTGACGCAGAGATCTGGCAGACTTCATGACTGTTCTTGAGGTTGCCGAGATGGCGTCGTCTAGCTCGGTGGGTATCTCCTCCTGTAGGTCCTCCCGAAATCATCTGGATGTATCCTCGTTTCGGCATCGGTGGTGGAGGCGGCACCCGCGCAGGGTTTCCGAATTGAGCCTCACGCTTTTGTCCTCTGGGAGGGTCGATCTTTACAAAGTCCCCGATTTTATTGTCTTTGATAAGACGTTCTACCTCATCTTTCAGGTGCGAACAATCATCTGTCATATGTCCATATTCGTTATGAAAACGGCAAAAGGTGCCCAGCGCCGGATTTCGGCGGGGCTCTTCTCGGGCGAATCGGGGCCAACGCAAGTCAACTCTCTTCTCGATTGCGCATAAGACATGAGACAGAGGTGCCGTGAGGGGCTGGTATGATTGGTATCGGGTTCCTTTAGTATCCGAGATGTTACCTCGGCCAGATGTTGTATCTCTCCGTGGTAACATAGGCTCCTTACCCTTCCTTGCTTCGATGACCCGCATGTTTAATGTCTGGTGAGATTCTTCTATCTTCTGCTGTCGGGCTTCTTCTAGATTAATGAACCTGGATGCTCTTTCCAATAAATTATCGAAATCGAGTGAGGGCTCCAGTGCTAGAGCTCGAAAGAATTCATCATCCCTCAGCCCTTGTGAGAGGGTTGTCATTAACACCTCATCGCTAGTAGTGGGAACTTCTAAAGTGGCTGAAGTGAACCGTTTGATGTAGTTCCGAAGACTTTCTTTCTCTTTCTGTCGAATGCTGAACAACGACAGCGAGGTCTTTTTGCATTTTTTTGAGCTAGCCAATTGATTCATGAAGGCCTTAGCAAACTGCCCAAAGGAGTGTATGCTTCCGGGCGATAACAAACCGAACCAGGCTTGAGCCGGCCCAGCCAGAGTGGTGACGAAAGCGCGACATTTCACTCCTTTAGTGAGCTGGTGGAGTGACGCTGTGTTGTTGAACCGACTCAGGTGCTCGGCGGGATCCGACGTGCCATTATATTCGAACAAAATGGGCCGATAGTTTGTTGGTATAGGGTCGTTATCGAGGTGCCTGGCGAAGGGGCTAGATCCTTTAGGAGTCCGTGTCAAGCCGCTCCGCAAAGCCTTTAATTCGTTTATATCTCGCCTCAAGCTATCGACCTCGGTCCTAACACCCTGACTATTGCCTTCTCGGTTCTCCGAGTAACTATCGCATTCATCCTCAGCTCGCTCTTCGTTCGAGGGGGGCCTAAGGTCTCTCCTAGGCTTGTTGCCCTGGGGTAAAGATTGAGTGTAGTTCCGGATGGCTGTGGTGATCATGTTTTCCACCTCGTCTTTGGTGTACATACGCTCGTTCGGAGGTTGAGCCGGGGCTGTAATCGGTTTTTTCGAAGCGGCTTCACCATTTTGAAATTCGAAAGAGGGGCTACCCGAGAAGAGAGGAATCCGGCTCTCCTTTTCGGGCGTGACCAGGCTGCATCCTGACTTGTCCTTCAAGACAGACGACGGATCGTCGATGGGTGTATCGCGAGCTACAGCATCTAATTCCTTTTGTAAATTTCGGGCAATGGTGTCTCCTTCTTCCATTGTTCTCTACGTTTATAGCTCAGATCTGGACTTCCAGGGGCAGATGTGATGTTTTCCTGGAAGTTGTATACCCAGAACTCTAGATCTTTCCCACAGACGGCGCCACTTGATTTGGTCCGTGGGGCTTCCGTCTTCTTCAAAGCACCTTGATCCGTACTCCGATGGAGATACCTGCAACGCCGGGAGGAGTTCCCGGCGGGAAAGCTCCGACGATCAAGTCAGTGGAATAAAGAGACAAGTATATGTGTATTATTGTAGTGAATAGTATATTTCTTTGTGTGTGTGATTAATGGTCCCTCTATTTATAGATGAGGAAACCTTGGCCTCCAAGGTTTCCTTTTTTAGGGTTTGCTCCCCCCTCAAGTCAAGTGTTTTGGGCCTCTCTTATTGGGCCTGCTTTAGGTCATGCTTATACTAGAATGCGAGTCACGGTGTTGCCAACTCGTCATTCAGAGGTCGTAGTTCGGCATCGTTTCTTATAGTAGTGAATTGGTTCTTCTCAGTTCGTATTTATTCATCTAGGTCAAAGTGGCCCTATCAATATAGTATAGACTAACATATGTTTCGGGGTTTTTCTTTCTTCATAAATATTTAGTGGTTACCGGATTCTAATGGTTATTGTTAGTGGAGGTGAGTTGACCTAGTTTCATAAATGACTCCGCAAGAAGAGAGAAGATTGAAGGAAATAACGGAGGAGGGAGAAATTGAGGAAAAAATACATGAAAACACGAAGTTTAGCCTTCAAATTGCTATCTTGAGCAACGAAAAAAATGGTTAACAACATTGCTTCTCTCGGGTATCGTTTCAATGAAAAAAAATATTTCGACGATTGAGGTAATGTAATGAATCTCAAGACCGTTGGAACATTATTGAAGACAACGTCGAGACACTAGCAAATGAATCTCAATTAATCGATGCACAATTTTTTTTTTTTTGAAAAGCGAGAACCAAAGAGACTATCAGAAAGTTCTTACTGAAATATACAGTGGCGGAGCCAGTATAGAGCGGGGAGCTTGAGAAGTTCATTAAGGTTGGCCTCATAAAGTGCAAATTGAATTTGTATGTTGCAAAATTATACCTCTAAGAAAGTGTTTGTAAAATAAAATATATTTGTACAAAAAAAACAGTGGTATGGAATAATAGTAATAGTACTGCTAAAAAAGAAAAGAAGCTGATTATGAGTATGGGACGGTAGCGGTGACAGTTCTGTGTCGAGGATCTGTCAAAACGGTCTGCACATTGACAAAACCGACAAGCTCAAGTGTTGCTTCGAGATCAGTTAGGTAGTATTCGTCCAAGAATGGCTCTGTGCTTTTCATCAATGTGAACAGCACTGGTGATAGTTCCTATTACACACATTAAATTTATACTTGGAAGGCATAGTAGTGCAACATGATTCTAAAAACATGATAAAGTGAGAACAATTGTTACCTGCAGAATCTTTGATTTTGGCTGCAAATATTACAAAATGAAAACCATAGTGAGTAATAAATATTTAAACCGGAATTTATTATGATTCTGAAATATGGTTTAAATTAATTTAAATCATTGCAAATATGATATCTGGGCTAAATACCGAATTGTCAGTCACAGCAAAAGTGCCTCCAGGTCTAAGTAACCGGAATGCTTCCTTGGCCATATTCTTGATTGCTCTTTCAGGGCACTCGTGAAACTACATTTATACAAAAGGTGGAAAAAAACAGAATTTTGTCATAATCAAATTGCTCATACGTTTTTCTAGATGGATTTAGGAATTTTGAACGTTATTGAATCCATAATTCGAAAAATAAAAATCTTCATTTAAAATTTAGTTTCTCTGGAAATCGTTCAAATTCTTTTTGTGAACTCGCCTTAGTACTTTGACAATCAAAGAATCCAGCCGAAAAACAAATAAAAATAAAATAAAATGCTATTCCAGATAAGAAGAACGAGAAAGGATGTTTATGAGAGAATGAGGCATACATACCACATAAGCAATTGAAACAAGGTCAAACGATTTTGAGGGCAAACCCGTATTTTCACCATTTCCATGGATCCACTTGACTTTTTCTTTTCCCTGATTTCTTCTCTTATCATTATATTGAGCAACAGCAAGGAAGTAAGGAGACAAATCTAGTCCCTGCAAAATTAATGTCACATTTATCGAACTACTACTTTCCACTAGTTAATTAGATCATACTATTTCTGCCACATAAAAAAAAGTTTACAAGAAATCCGACTAATCGAAACTTACAGTGACTTTGGCGGAAGGAAATTTGTCTAAAATAAATCTAGTGCTAACACCAACAGAGCATCCGATATCTAAAATGTCTTGAATTGACGAATATCCTGAATATTGGTTATGATGGGTTTCTATAGCTTGAAGCCAATTTCCACGAACAATTTGATTTGCTTCATCAAGAGAAGAAGCATTAGGTATTGCTCTTCTCACCATTGACATTGTCGCAGCCTCTGCTTCTGCTGCTGCCTGTTACTTAGTATACCAACCATTTTCGTTTAAAACTTCAACATTAGCAAAATTCAATAAACTTTATTTAATTCTCCAACAATTAGATAATAATTAAACAATGTCAGTCTCGTATTCAACAAATAAAAATAGAACTAAGAAAGGAAAAAATGCAATAAAAGGTGAGACTGAAAGTAATCTCGGTCAACACACAATGTCTGATAACCAAAACAATTTACTTTCAATCTTAAATGTAACCATTTGAAATGAAGGGAGAAAGCAAGACATATATAAGTCTATGCATAAACCTGTATTCAGATATGAATCGAATAATTATTTTTTCCCTCAAATTAAAATCCTATTTGGAATCTCACTATCCAATCTCAATGGATATACGAACCAAGAAATGCACTACAGTGCAAGCGAACAACAAACATATATATATAAAACCTTCAGGAATGGCAATTGCAAAAGAATGGATGAATTACCAGCCAAGAGAGGTTTCCCTCGTCATATGCATGGAATGGATTCAGATAATCTGCATAAAAAGTTATAGATAAAACCTTCAGGAATGGCAATTGCACATCTAAATCATGAATTTACTACTTTAAAATGGTAAATCACCGATTGAATTTTTTGGCGGGAAATTCCAAATGGTATGTCCTAAACAACTTTTTGCCAGGAGTTGTAGAGATATTAAGTCCAGTGGCTTATTAATCCAAAGATCACTCACTATAAAAGGAATTATCTTCGTACGTAAATGAGGTCTTGTAATTCCTGATAATTCGGGATTAAAGTTTCAGCCACAAGTTATTAAATGGTTTTAGGCTTACTCAAAGATTTTGTATAAATTTTCAATCAAACGACGGGCTTGTGCCCCCTATTGAAGCACGGCACTAATATAAATATTAAATGCACTAGTTATCAACAAGAGACTGCTTTCCTTACTGATTCATAGTCACATTCATTTGATATATATAAAAAAAAAAAAAAAAAAAAAAAAAAAAAAAAAAAAAAAAGTAAAGTAAGCATAGGATAAAGTATTTGATAGGAAAAAGGAAATTACAATCGGGATAAACAATGGATGAATCCTCGATAGCATCCTTCTCCTTGTAAACATCGGAATCCAAAATCTCGTTAGTCATATCCCTCCAAGGAATGCTTGTTTTCTCAGCTGTACTGTGAAACCCCAATTTCCACTTTTAAATATTAAAATTCTTCAATAACATTTAACAGATAATTAACCAACATAACATAACATAAGATAAGAAAGTTGGATGAAAATTGAGAGAGTTAACTAACCTGATGAGAACTTGTCTGGCACCAAGTTTGAGAAGAGAATAGAGAGGTTTGAAGGAAATGAGAGCTCCGACGAGCCGAGAAAGTGGAGTTTCACCAGTCCATTTCGGTCTTTCGAGCTGCCCCTCCTCATATTCAGCCGCCATTCCGCCGCCACTTGACTGCGCCGCCGCAATTCTGATTCTTTTTTTAAAGTAAGAATCAGAATGGTGGTGGATGGATTTGTTGGTTGCTGCAGCCCAGTTGAGCTTGGAGATGCTGCTCAAGGCCATTCTTTGAACCTTTCAAACGCCGGAGATCGAACTGGTGGTTTTGGTTGGGGTTTGGTGGTGGCGCGGCGGAGGCTTTTTGAGCCTTACATATCATCCTTGTAAGAATCTCAATAACCAATAGTTAGCGGCAACGTGGATAGTATATGATTGGTATCCCATTTTTTTTTTTCTTTTGCTAATCTCATCACTCTTTTGAAATTGGGGATTGTTAAATTCAGCCATTTAATTTAAGGTTAGATTACCTTCAAAATCTCTTAAATTATGCCTTTAAATTTTTCTTAATGAAAAAACATTGAATTTATGACAATGCATTTTTATTTCTAGAAAAACTCATTCCATGGTGTCAAAATAGTCTGTGGTAGAAAAATGGAAGATCTATTCTCTTTTTTATTTATTTTTACTCAAAAGATTATTTTGGCGATTGTGTAATGCTCACTCTGAAACTCTTCGTTTATTTTTGTTTCTTCCTTATCTTTGATTATTATCTAAGAATCCTGGACGTAATCCTAGATGTGAAGAATAAAATCCAAAGGATTTTTCTTGGTTAATATTCCTATTCTCTTAGGATTTTATCTATTCCACGCGCTTGACTTGTACTTTTAAAATTGAAAAATAAAATAAATAAATCAAGTCATTAACATAAACGGAAACGGAGGGATTCAATCCCTCGGTTCGAAGAACTCCTACAACGGATTAGCGCAATTTACTAGTAACTAAAAATAACAAAATAGTAAACTATCAAACCCTTCCCGGTTGAATTCCCAAACAATTTTCAAGTATCCATAATTACTTCAGAAGAAGTTCGCTAAACCCCATTGACACTAATACTCTTTCATATTTTCGTATTTTACTAAATGTCTATCGGACAGTTTAGTTAGAGAACTGAGTTAGAAAATAATCATTTTAGACTCAAAATAACTTATTATCTTTCATCTCATCCATGCTCAAAACCACATCCACAAAAAAAAAAAAAAAAAAAAAAAAAAAAAAAAAGCATTTTTTCCATTCTTCCACTCTTCCGCCTCTCCCACCAACCCATGCCGTCGACCGCCTAATTTCCATCGCAAAATCATAGGAAATATTGTATTCATCTAAGGTGTTTACTTTCAATCCAAATTCTCGAATTAAGTTGTCCATTTTCAATCTAAACTGTTTAATAATTGAAAAGGTAGTTTACAACTCTTTTCCATTTGACAACTAACACATATAGATGGTTTAGTCACCCAATTTGTAATATTAATAATTTTCTTTTCATTCAAAAAAGAAAAGATGTTTGAATTTGGATGTCCAACCCGTGTGTGCCATATTGAAGAAGAGCCACCTTTTCTTATTGCACTTAATGCCTCATGAGGAAAATCATCAAGAGCATAAAGTCTTCCTCTCTTAGATCCCCTTGCTATTATTCGTTGATGCTGATCCTTAACAACAAAATCATTATCAGTGAATTCAACAGTGCAAGTATTATCACAAGTAAGCTTTCCCACAAATAATAAATTCTTTTTCAAATTGTGAACTACAAGCACATCTTTTAAATTTAATTTACTTTTTTCTGTAATGGTGTATGCATCACCAGTATGAGATATAGGTAAAGACTCACCATTACCAAAGTAAATCGCGTCTTCACCAAAATAAGGTTTTATAATGGAGAGTTTACCTGGATTATTTGTCATATGAGACGTAGCCCCTAAGTCAACGTAAAATGATTGGTCATTGACATCGTTAATGGTCATTGATGCAAGAGCTTGAGGAATTTCGGCAGCTTGATATGAGTAGTCAAATCTATGCCAACAATCAATAGCTTCATTGTTTGGTTTTTGACAAATTTGACAAATAATTTTGTCATTTTTATTGGGAGCCCGAGATTCATGATGTGTTAGATCCACATCTCTTTCTTTTCGTTGGCCATTGTTACTCGATTGTATTTGACCAGTGTGGGAATTTTGCCTCTCCAATTGGGTTGTGGCGTCCAGCAATAGTGAATCCTCGTCCCCATGAATTAAATCGTCATCCACGACTTCCTCGATCTCGCATACGTTGGTTGTAGAAGGCTTATTCGTGTTCTAGAAATACATTTTCTTCATCACGTAGTGTATCCAAAGATTGTTTGTATCCTTGAATTGCTAATACGAACTAATTGGATGTCGGATATGGAGGCTTTGTTAACATAGCAAGCCGAAAGTTTTTGTATTTTGGTCCAAGGCCATTTGCAAACCTGAAAACTTTATCAAAGTCGTGAAAGACTTTTATTTAACTTTATGCGGAAAACCTTAATCACAGAATCTTAAAATCAAATTCATCTTCAGAACATAATCACATAATTGAGATTATCGACATACCGTTCACCATGGATTCTGATAGAGATGATGAACAAGGATGATAGCAATCTACAAGCTAAGCCTAGCCATGCCTCCTCTGAATCTCCTTATGAGAATCTTATTCGTAGCACACCTTCTCCTCTTTATCTCTCTAATATCACAACTCACTAAAGATTTTTCTGTAATTGATGGAATTCTCAATTTGCGTCTGATGTTGAGGAGAAGAGTTGTGGATTCTTTTATAGACGAGAGAAAAGGGCCACGATTGATTTGTAACGGCAGAAGAGAAATCCCACCCATCATGGTCTTTTATTATCATTAGCGTTACAAATCAATTACCATAAAATCACCTTAATATCATAATTGAATTACCCACTATTTAATTAATTAAAATAAAGATTAGTGGACCAAAAAATAAAACGTTAAAAAAATGTAAAACTAACATTCTCCCACTTGGTCCACTAAATCGATTAAGAAAAAAAAATAAGTTAAAAAATTATTTGACTCGGTGGTTTCTTCATACAAAACATTTGACACGTGATCACGATTTTAAAAGAAAATTAAGGAGATTACCATAATAGGTAAATAGAGTACTTTAATATTATAACTAGTTTGAGTTATTAATGTGAATCATAGCGGTTATATGATTCATTTATCATATTCCCTTCTATGTATCACGCCACTAATAACCCTTACTATTCTAATCCATAATAGCCCCTTTAATTTTGTCTTGTTAGGATAAATCCTGTTAAATCCAAATATAATATGTGCACACATAATAGCAAACAGGAAAACATAAACATTTGATTAAATAAATTACATAATCC
Organism: Erythranthe guttata; assembly: GCF_000504015.1. The sequence continues at coordinate 725,842 of NW_012193676.1, forward strand.
CTCATATGTTTTTATATAATCATAACTCATCAAATCATGGGTTCCTCAAAAAACCCATTCTACTAACATGTTCCTCATATGTCTTTATAGGCAATCCCGGCCCTTGGTTAATGGATCAGCAATCATAAGAGTTGTACTTAAATTTTCTATAGACACTTGTTTTTTGTGGACTCTTTCTTTAACAACCAAGTACTTAAGATCCATGTGCTTGGATCCACTTGTATTTGTTATGACTATAAATAAAGCTCAAGGGCAGACACTTGATTTTGTTGGAGTTTACCTACGAGAGACAGTCTTCTCACATGGGCAACTTTATGTTGCACTGTCAAGAGCTATATCAGTTGATACGGTTAAAATCTTGATTCAACCATCATGTGAAAAAGCACTTGTATCTGTACAATATGCGAAGAATATAGTTTACAATGAAATTTACAATCTAGCTCAAGGCCATCTATATACAGAATAATTTATTGTTATAATGAAATTATATTGATAACTTATTAGTTTTTAAATACTTTCATGGTTTTTAACGTTTTGTACACATTTTTTTGTATAATATTAGTAATATTTGGCTAATTTGTTTTATGCAGGATGACTTCAGTTGTTTTAGATCGGATCCAAGACGTCTTGCCAAGTATTCCTCGTTGGAGCATAAAAGTAGTGGTACATGACATAGCAAAACCACAACAGTCGTACTCAAGTCCCAAACGTTACCAGAGGATTGTTTTTGCGGATGGATCAGTAAGTTCTTATTATGTCTTACTATCATAATACCAGTTAAATATAACTTCAAGAGAAATAATTGCAATACTAAATTATTATAATTTGATTGTTTAAAACAGGGACAAAAGGCTATGGCAACTATATTTGATAATGATATTTCAAAGTTCGAAAAAGTATTCGTACTATTTGAGACATATAAAATTTCCAATGCTAAAATTACCCCTCTCGCTGAAAAGTATAATAAATTTGGATATCCATATCAATGGATCATAACTGCAAGAACTGCAATTAGTCACGAGATAGGACATGCTATCCCTAGATCAGCAACGAATCTAAATTTTGCGTCAATTGGTCAGTTGAAGAGCAGCACACAAAATGATGAATTGAAAGGTATAGACGACATTCTTATTTTTTTTTAATAAAATATGATAAATTCCTTGCATTTCCATGTATTAATTTTTTTTATTCTACCTCAAAACAGATGTTCTTGTCATAGTTATTGAGAAATGGGCGATGCGAACTATTGTAGCTTCTGGGAAACAACACATTGTTCGTGATTTTGCCGTCATCAACCAAGAGTACGTAAATAATTATTATGTCAATATTTTATTTTATTTTAATTATTGAATATTACACTTTTTTTAATCATATGTTTCAATATTGAATTATTTCAGCAAAAAGCCAGTAATTTTAACCCTGTGGAATAGTGTAGCTGAGACGGAAGGAAAGATAATCGAGGAAGCAGAAGAAAACATGCCAATCATAAGAGCAACACGGCTCTCTGTTTCTTCGTACTATGGTACATAAAAAATATATTTTGCATAATACATATAATTTTGACTCCATAAAATTTAAAATATTCCAAGGCTATAATGACGTACTTATTTCTATTATAAAAAGGTATCTCTCTTGCATCAACTCCAACAACAGCTATAACGGTGGATCCCCAGATTATTGAAGCTCAAAATTTGAAAAATTGGTACAAGTACTTATTGGTATTTTTAACACATAAAGGTTATATACATTGTACAATTTTGTTATAATTAGAAACTCATTTGAAATAATAAATTGTAGGCGTGCAAATAACGGAACAATAATATCTGATGCCTTAGCCAGCAAGGAATATCTCGATCACGAAGACTCATTTCACGCAACTACTGAAAAAGAAATTTACCCCTTGATCGATGCGGTAGCTCTGAAAGAAGTAATTCATTCGTTAAACATTTTTACTATTTTAAATATGCTATTACGTGTTTTCTGACAAATCTTATTCCAGCAGAAAGACAAATTTGTGGTTCGGGTTAGAGCTAAAATAACAGACTATGATCAAAAGTTTTTCTACATGGGATGCAATCAATGTTTTTCTGGTGTCGATGCAGAGCTAAACCATTCATATACATGTGCAAGTTGCAAGGAAGATGCTCTTGCAAAGCCGAGGTATAATTACAATAAATAAATAGTAATTGAAATTACATAGTAATTTTATCGTATTTATATTATATATATGCATAATTCAGGGCAAAGCTTTTTCTCAATATTTATGATGGTAGTGAAGAACTTGATGTCATTGTCTTTGGGGATGCTGCTGCCAAAATACTTCAAGTCAACTCCACAGTGAGCATGGAGATGTACAATGCGGTATGCAATAAAAAAATGGTTGCATGAAAGAAAATTAGTTGAAGTACATTTTGTATTTTTATGATCTGATGATTTAATCATGCAGGGTGATAGTACAGATATAAAAAAACTAAACTTTGAAATGGCTGGAGAAACATTTTTGATGAAGCTAAAGAAAAAAGAAAATGTCATGAGAAATGTTTCTCAAACTCAATATCTTGTTATTAGCTTACAATTGAAAAAGGATATT
>NW_012193676.1:728643-741611 GCF_000504015.1 Erythranthe guttata
GGCAAAATCTTAAATAAAGTATGAAATAATTTCTGGTTTTAGTACGTAATGAATTACTCGAGTATATAAAAAGTTTTGTATCATTCGAGTCAATTGTGTTATTTGTGTATCATAAATTCATATTGGAAAATATATTTCCAATATCTTTTAGTTGATATTGTTATTTTAATCATCATTTTGTTGACTTGGAACCAAGGTTGTAAAAAGCGGTAATCGGGTCTGAGTCGGTCAGGCACCGACTCACGATTAATCGGTAATAAATCGGTTTTTAAAATTTAATATAATATATTTCTAAATATTATTTATAAATACTCCAAACATATATAAAAAGATATTTAAACATAGTTATATCTCCATCATGTATATATCCTAATAACATAATAAAAGTTTAATAATTATAAGATCATAATACATAAATATCCTTATAAAATATAAATAAATAAATATTTTTTTTTAATTTACATTTAATTTTGAACATTCCTGGCATACATCATTAGTTCTTTAACAATAACAATTAACATAAACAAAATAAGGCATAAACTCATATTTTCTTTTATTAAAACTAGTAACCGTGCCCGTGCGTTGCGCGGGGTCGCATTCAACAAAAGAAAAAAAGTAACTGTCTAAAAAAATAATAGTACAAATTGTAGTAAAAAATCGATCAAATAATATTAAAATATATCCGTAAAATTCAAATTACAGTACTATTATGTACTTTGTAACATATATTTTTCATCTTACAATGAATATACACACACACCTAGTGTCAATATATAAAATATATGAAATAATAAATAATACAAATTTAACAGAGGGGGGATGGGTATTTCAAATTTCAATTATTTCTCACCTCAATGCCCGCTAAACAATAAATACTTAATGACATTTATACATTTAATGAAAATTACTATCTCACAAACATAAAAAATCTCATTTTTCTTTCTTTTAATATCACACACACAAACTCCTCACACCCTTCTGTTTCTTATTCACAACCATTCATCCCACACATGTTTCTTCTTATTCTTCCTCATGCTTCTGATTCTTCTTCCTCCTGTTTCTCATTCTTAATCTTATTCCTCTTTCTCATCCCCCTGCTTCTTCTTTTTTTCTTATTATTCTTTTTCTTCTCCTCATCATTCTCCTTCTCCCGCTCCTCCTCCTCCCCCTCCTGCTCCTGCTTCTTCTTCTTTGTTGCCCCTCCTTCTTCTACTCCTCTTCCTCCTCCTCATCCTCCATCTTCTTCTGTTGCTGCTCCTCCTCTTCCTGATCCACTTGATCCTCCTGCTCCTGCTTCTTCTCCTCCTTCTTCCTCTTCATCTTCCTCATCCTCGTCGTCGTCCTCCTTCTCGTCATCCTCCTCGTTATCGTCGTCCTCGTCTTCTTCTTATTCTTCTTCTTATTCTTCTTCTTCTTCTTCTTCTTCATCCTCCTTCTACTCCTTCTCCTTCTACTCCTTTTACCTCCTTCTACTCCTTCTCCTTCTCCTCTTTCTCCTTCTCCTTCTCATTCTTCTTCTCCTTATCCTTTTTCTTCTCATTCTTCTCCTTCTCCTTCTCCTTCTCAATCTTCTTCTCATTCTCCTCTTTCTTCTTCTTCTTCTCCTTCTCCTTCTTCTCATTCTTCTTCTTCTTCTTCTTCTTCTTCTTCTTCTTCTTCTTCTTCTTCTTCTTCTTCTTTTTCTTCTTCTTCTTCTTCTTCTTCTTCTTCTTCTTCTTCTTCTTCTTCTTCGTCTTCTCCTTTTCCTTCTTCTTTTCTCCTCCTCCTCCTCCCCCTCATTTTCCTCCTCCTCATCCTTCTTCTTCTTCTTCTTCTTCTTCTTCTTTTTCTTCTTCTTCTTCTTCATGTATATATCCTAATAACATAACAAAAGTTTAATAATTATAAGATCATAATACATAAATATCCTTATAAAATATAAATAAATAAATATTTTTTTTGAATTTACATTTAATCTTGAACATTCCTGGCATACATCATTAGTTCTTTAACAATAACAATTAACATAAACAAAATAAGGCATAAACTCATATTTTCTTTTATTAAAATCTAACTTTTATTTTGAATTATAAAAAGAAAAAAGAAAAAAACTGATTTTTAACCGATTTTTGACCGATTTTTGCCACCGAGTTTGACTCGCCTTAAAGGTTTGACCGCCTCAGACCGCCTAAAACCGCCTCACAGGCAAAAAACTGATTTTCAAACTTCTACACTAAAATCGTAAAGGTTTTGAACCGCCTCCGCCTCGGCCGATTTTTAGAACACTGCATGGAACATCAATTTTTGTGAAGTTTCTTATTTCATTCTGTATAATTTACTTAATTTTTTTGTTCTCTTTTTTTTTTGTTCTAAGAGTTACTTAAATGGTATATGTCCCGAAATTATATTCTATTACCATAATTTAAATGGTAAATAGATATCCGTGGGTATCTGGATATTGGTGGTAACGGTTGTGATATTCTAATAATTTAAATGGTTTTTGTATGATTCTGGTTTGAACTATATTAAATAATAACGGTTCTGGTATTACACTATTTCGAGGGTACCCACTATGATCCACTCTCATCCCTATATATAAATATTATACAAGTGTTTAAAGAGTATATAATTTTTCAATGAAAAACAAAGTCACGGACAAACACTCGGTAGATTTTTGAGAAGTTCAAAGAAAGGACATCCACAAATCCATACACAAATTGTTGAGAATTAGAAATATTATTAATATATATAGAGAAGAAGCCAAAACAAGAAAATAAAAACAAAGCCGTAGACCACGCCCTCTACACAAATTGTGGTGGAGATTCACTTCTACCATTCTCTCACCACAGTAACACACACACACACACACACACACACACACACCGACTGTAGTGTGTGCATACAACAACTGAATAAGACCCAACAGCTAGTACACATGTTCCCACTTATTATTGCCCCTCCTTCCATCATCAAGCTAAGAAGAAAATCTCAATAATATATATTTTCCACATTTATTTCTTCCTCCGAAGCCGAATATACATACAGGAGTCAATATCAGTACTAATTAACCTGCAAATATTCCATTACACTCGTTCTCGATTATTATCGTCCGCCTTAATTATCTATACATCTAGTCACGTGATTGATTGAGTAATTGATACATATAATATAGATAATGGTTGCTGCTGTGTCCAACAACAATGAAAGGGAAATCCAAATTCCATACGATTTCTTAATGGAAGGGATTAATGATGATTATCCTCCTGATGGTTTCAGTAATAACTTTCTTGACAGCATTGATTTTGATGAGCTCTTCATGGGAATAGGAGACGACGACGTTTTACCAGATTTGGAGACGGATCAATCTCATCATCACATTCTTGTTTCTGACTTCTCAGTTACTAGCAATGAATGCAGTGATGATTCTGACACAAACAACAACAACAACAACAACAACAACAACAACAACAACAACGTTGGTGTATCCTACACCATAGCAAGTAGTAGTAGTAATGAAATGTTGGGTGAAGAAGATCAGGCGCCACTTTCTCCGGAAACTATTAAGAGTAAAAAATCTTCTTCTTCGGCTCATCACAGATCTAAGAATCCCACCGGGAAGAAGAAACCAAAGGTAAACTCTCTAGTTATATATATTGATCAACTATACAAGAATTGCACTATATATCTCTTTCTCTCTCTTAATTAATTTATTATGGGTTGGTTGGTAGATATCATTCCGGGCTGCTTTCTAATTAAATGATTCTTCCTATCCTATGTACGATGAAAGTGAAGTTGAATTGTTTAATGGTTGGCTCATAATTAAATGATGATGTTTCTTTTTTATTAATTATTATAATGTTTTGAATTAATTAATATTTGGAATTAGAGATTCAAAGAATTGATGATATTTAATTGTAGGTGGATTGGACGGCAGAACTGCATAAGAGGTTTGTGAAAGTAGTGGAGCAATTAGGGGTGGATAAGGCAGTACCATCCAGGATTCTTGAGCTTATGGGTATCGATTGCCTCACTCGCCATAACATTGCCAGCCATCTTCAAGTATGTTATATATTTTTTATTCCTTACATTGCATTTAACACTTTCCAAAATCTACTACTATTAATTTCGATATATTAATCAAAGATATATTAATTAATTTCGAATAAACAATCTACCTTTATGCAATCAAACCAAAGATAATGTTAGTTTATTGTAATATTTGCAATTATTTCTCCCACTTTCTTCTTGTGGGGTAAAAAGTTTATGTGAGAGGAGAACTACTGTCTGTACTCGACCAACTAATAATTCACACTCTTTCTCTAAATAATTATTACATCACAGCCACTGAAACGAGCCAGAATAATATATATATATATATATACTTTCATTTGTCTTCATGTGGAAAAAGCTCTTGGCTGTATCAGAATATATATATATATAAAGATACTTTTTCAAAATTATGCTAATAATTTAACAGACAATTGAATAACCCTTTGGGATTGCAAAAGTAGATTTCATGTCAGTTTTGTGCTTTCCATACACTGGAAATTATTGCAGCCCCATAATAATGCAGCCAACCAATGTAAACATTAAATGAAAATACATATTTACTAATAGTTTTAAATATTTTACTGACATAAAATCTTCAAATCTCAATTTTTACTACATATTAATTTATTAAACATAAAGTTTGTTTTTTGTTCGACCTCATTTTATTAAACATAAATAAAGTTATTAGAAGGAATTAGAATGTGATTATTATCACGTCATCTCCAAATTAAAATATTCGATCTGATTAATTAATATAAATATGCAGAAATATAGATCACATCGGAAACATTTGCTAGCACGAGAAGCGGAGGCGGCAAGCTGGAGTCAGAGGCGGCAGATGTACGGAACAGAGAAGAGATCGATGGTTAATAATCAATTGCATCCTAATTGGAATAATATTGCACCCTCTTATAACACGGGATTTCCTCCGGCCACACCGCTAATGCCGCCTCATTTAGTTAGACCGTTACACGTATGGGGTCATCCATCTATTGACCAATCATTGATGCACATGTGGCACAAACACCCTCCGCCACCACCATGGCAGCTGGCTCCTCATCATCCTCTTCCACCCGACCCTTCTTTTTGGCACCAATATGTAAGTCATCGATCTTACATATGCATAACGTAAACATATGTTGTAACAGTCATGCATCACTCTAATTAATATATAGTTAAGCACGTGCGCACTGTTTAATATGTATTGTTATATGTATACATATATACATAGGTTCAAAATGCAGCGGGAACACCTTGCAGCTTTCCGATGCATTTGCCACAAACCGTGATAACAAAACCTTCTCTTGTACGTTCATCTCTCAATTATTAATTCCATTCATTTTCTCTTGTTTGTTGTTTGTTTGTTCCGAATTAATATTACTAGATGTGGTTTAATTATTTGAAGAGTCAAATATATGTTATTATCCTAATTACAGAAGTCGCCGTTAATTCCAGCAGCTCCGGGCAAAGTAGTAGAGGCTGACCTTTGTATAGATGGAGCTGGACAAAAACTTACCCAACCACCACTTTCCGATGTTCACCCAGTCAGTTTTCTATTTCCCTCCCTCTTTTTTTCAAATTAAATGTGATTGTTTTCGTTAAAATAGAAAAAAGGGAAATATATCAGCAAATTATATTTTAACCGATACATTGTTTCGTCATTTCATGTAACGACACCAATGTCCGTATACGGTGTAGTAAAAACGTATATGTAAGTGATTGTCACATACATGTACAGTGTATGCTAACATTACATGAATAAACAAGTACATGAATCATTAGACACATGTTTATCTAGGATTCGTATAAATAGGTGTAGATATTTGTGATTCGACATGTATTAACAAGAGTAAAATATGAATTAGGAGATACTTACTCCTCGATTATTTCCTTATTAATCTTGTTCACATATTTCCGCAATACTTACTCTGTGTGTGAAATGTACAATACAGTCAAAGGAAAGGATAGATGCAGCTATTGGGGACGTTATAGCAAAGCCATGGCTGCCACTGCCACTTGGACTGAAGCCCCCATCCATGGATAGTGTTATCGTTGAATTAAGGCGTCAAGGTATCCCAAAAATACCTCCATCGTCTACTTCTCCTTAATCAACAGCACCCCTGCTGCTTCTTTCCGACTAGAAATCACCAAATTTGACGACATTTCCAGGCAACCAGCGAAAACGCATGTGCCTATTTTTTTCTTAAATTGTTGCCCCTTGTTCTTATTTCCTTGTGTACAAGAACAATGTATATTAATTATCATGAACATTGGACATTATTTTTTTTTAATGTGATGATTCATAAATATAGAGTGCTTCAACAGCATAATTGTTTTGCATGCCTATTCAGTGGGGAAGCCAGTGTAGGGCCAGGGGGCGCCATGGCCCCTCCTCAAAGTTTAATTTTTTTTACTACTATATATGTATATGTAATTTATAGCCTTTATATTGTGCTCTTGTAATTTTTAATAATTAAGTTTTATATAAAAAATAATAATAAATATTTTTAATTGAAGAAAACAAAGAAAAATGATAAATAATTCGAACAAGTGGGATGAGGAAATTACGTGACATGGAACCAGGGGCGAGTCCACTATCGAGCAAGGGCGGACTCAAGTCCACCAAATTTTTATTGTTTAGTCTATCCAAATTCAGATTAATACAAAAAATATCAGTTTGTCCTTTTCTATTCTTCTAAAAATAACAAAAATCCTAAATTTTTTTCAGGGACGCTGCCCACGAACCCCCGAAAATTTAATCCCACCATGTAACAATATCTTAAACGCGTCACTCTTGGAACAATCATTGTTGTTATTAATTTTTTTATGCAATTCTTTTGTATATTCGGTCCCACAAGTGATGAAATTCTGGCTTCGCCAATGCGCCTATTCATTATTAGAATTTAATGGTTTCTCTTCTTTTCCGGCTTCTATGTCTTCATGAGTTAACCCCATTCATTACTTGTGTTTATATCGAACTAAAAAAGATATTAAACTTTTATTAGGAGATATTCCCATTTGATCTAAAGTCAAACAAAAAAATCAAACTCTTCGGAGCACATAGGTCAAACTTACACGCATATTATGGGAATATTTGGTCTATGAGATGCTTCATCCGATAAATACATTGGGTCATTTTAAACTGTAGGTCTATACAAATAACAAGTCACTAAGCACACATACACAGGGGTACATGTGCTATCATGTGTAGATCTATGGTTTAAAATCACCCGATGTATTTCGCCGTATGTAGCATCTACAAAACCGGAATATTTCTACATTTTTCGGGATAAAATGAAACAATGGAAAATTGGCTATAACCCTAACCCCATTCTTTTAATTCTTGGTTTAATATGCTAGAGGTCCGTTAAACGAAACATAATAAGATGTGAGATACAAGCCTAATATTATTTTTCCGAACTAGATCTCTCATTACATACGTTACATATTTGAAAGACATGCTTTTTTCGTGTGTGTAATCAACAACGTTATCATATACAGTCATATTCTGACGAAATTCTAGATCTAAGAATTTTTCTTGTTAAGAAGAATCTTATTAGCGAAGCAGTAAGAAGGGTTGGCTCTTTTTTCTTTCGTCAAATTGCAATGGATTATATTTTGTTTGCTGCAATTTTTTATATGGGATTTTGATTGTTTTTACACATAGCAAAAGATTAATATATTCACACGATTCCAAGTTTTATTCTTCAGCTGTTATATAGTTTTCTGTATATATTTCTTTCAGTAATCGTCGGTAACAAGGGTGTGGAATTTTTTATGTGGGTTTTTTTGTGGTATGTGATGTGGATAGGGGTGGAAATCGGAACGAAATTTCCGATTTCCGCCGATTCCGATCCGAATATTTTCGATTATGGAACTATTTTTTGTAATCTGATTTCCGAAATTCCGATTTCCGAATTTTCCGAAAAAAATCGGATCGGAATCGGAATTTGATATTAAATTTTCGGAATTTCGGAATTCCGATCCAAAAATAATTCCGAATAATTCCGAAAATTTCCGAATAATTCCGATTTTTTCCGAATTTTTAATATATTTAAAAATTATTATACATTTATACATATATTCAATATTTTTATTCTAACTAGGGCATGACTTTTCAATTTGGACTGGGCTGCAAATTTTTTATTTAAAAATTAATGACCCATTTGAATTGGCCCAACATACAAAGTTACAAACTACAACTTGCCCGTATCAAACCTAATCACCTAATTTACCTTCTCTTCTTCATTCCTAGCAGTTAGACATGGCCACGGGTCGGGTCTGACCCGGACCCGCCCCGGACCCGACCCGGCGACTGCCCCGCCCCGCCCCGGCCCCGCCCCGTTGACCATGGACCCGGACCCGGACCCGGACCCGGAAATGTATGGGTCGGTTTCGGGTCCCGATATTTTGGACCCGAGACCCGACGGGTCCACCCGGCGGGTGGGCCCGAGGACCCGGACCCGAGGACCCGACCCGAGGACCCGTCGGGTCCACCCGAATATTTTTTTATTTTTTTTTTCAAAATTCGAAAATGAATGGCTAGAAACCGGACCCGAACCGGACCCGGCCCGGACCCGGTCCGAGCATTCAAAAAATGTTTTTTTTTTAAATTATAATGGCTAGAAACTCGGGTCCACCCGGAACCGACCCGGACCTGACCCGAAAATTCAAATTTTTTTTTTTTTTTAATTTCAACGGCTAGAAACTCGGGTCCACCCGGACCCGAACCGGACCCGACCCGAAAATAATAAAATTAAATTAAAAAAAAAAAAATTCTAGAACCGATGTTGGACCCGGACCCGACCCGGACCCGGCCCGGACCCGGAGGACCCGAGTGGACCCGACCCGGACCCGGACCCGCCTCCACGCGGGTCGGTTTCGGGTCCCAAAAAAGTAGGACCCGGACCCGGCGGGTCCGACCCGGACCCGACCCGGCCCGTGGCCATGTCTACTAGCAGTGGTGCGCCGCTTCTTCTTCCAAAAAGAGAGAAAAAAAAAAGCGTAATCCAGTTTTTACTTCTTCGTTCTTCTCAGTCCGACCTTTACTCAGGTTTCTTCTCCATCGTTCGTTGTTCCTCGTCGACTTAATTCTTCGTCAGTCAATCGATCGATCTTCGCCATCTACAGAGAACCTTTTTTTTTTTTTTAGTAGATATTTCGTAATTTTAGGAGTTATTTATGTGTAACATGTCTATTTGTTCTGGTAATATGAAAGGAATAGAAATTCTTGATTGTTGTTGGGTTTTGATTTGTTCTTTGCTCTTTTCGAGTTTTATTTACATTTTATCTTCCTTTTCCAAAAATTCCGACTTTCTGAAAATTCCGAATATATCGGAATCGGAACTCGTTTTTAAATTCCGAATATTTCGTAATCGGAATCGGAATCGGAATTGAGATTTCAGTTCCGAAAAAAATCGGAAATCTTCCGAAGAGCCTATTTCCGATCCGATCCGTCCGATTTCCACCCCGAGATGTGGATGTAATAGAACGTAGTAATGCATAGTCACACCGATTTATAGAAAACAATATTCGTGGTATACTGTAGTCATAGCACTCGAAGGTTTTGCTTCCTTTTTTTTCTTTTGTTTTGTTTGTTGCAATGGTTTACATGTGATTTTGATTGTTTTCGACATAACGAAGGGTCAACATGTTCACGCGATTGCAAGTCTTCTTTATATGTTGTTATACAATTTTCTAAATTTACTGTTTTTATAACCATTGGTAATAGGGTTGTCGAAGGTGTCGTTTAGGTGGTCTGTATGTTGATTTTTATTTAATAGAACATATAATGCCCAGTTATGATGATGTTTAGAAACAATATTCATAGTACACTGTAATCATATTACAATGTTATTATCCATGTATTGCGTGTGACTAAACAATTGTTGTTTTGTTGTTACATCACATTATGTTCAGTATGACATCGATTGTTAAGATTGTGATGAGGTTCAGTGAAGAATTTGGTGTGAGAAATTGTTCGGGTTATTAGAAATTCAATATGTTGGTTGGGTTTGTAAGAGCTAAATGGAATGGGTTTTACATCCACAATATGATTTTGTTGTATAAAGTTTTGGATGATGGCGAGGGAATGCTCACTGATGATGATGATGTTGTACGTATGTTATCTTGATTGTTGAGCTCTCTCTTGAGCAGATTGAGATAATTGTAAAGCAATGAGAAAGTGGTGCGATGCATTCTGCTCCGAATTAGTTTATTGTTGAAAGTCAACTTGCACTTGGATATAGTTTGCTAAAAGTCATATCCACAAAAAGCTTGTTCCCAATCCATGGTTTAGTATTGGGAAAATAGCTATGTCTTGGGGTTCTATGAAATGTACCTCAGTTGTCACTAGATCAAATCATGCATGATGTTTGTTTCACGAGATAATGAGTGAATGCACATGGCCTGAAGCCATGATTAGGCATGTTCGAGATTCCTGTGAATTGACTAACACAGAAGATCCTACGAGATTGTATTTTACTGTAATACAGTATGCATTGAGAAAATGAAGATGGGCTTCATTAAAGTGACAACTCCATGTACATAGCTTTGAAGTTTTCTTCAATCAGCAACAACAATAGCCTAAACAAATAATGATCCCGCATATCAAAATTTGAGATAACTGCTCCAACTTTAAGAATAAGATAGGCTATTGACTTCAGTAGATTATCCAAGTTCACTCATTTGTACATATCAGGGGGAGTTAACTTGAGGGGGAGCACCGTGTAGGTACTCAGTATCCAGAAGATACCCGGGTGCCCTGTTGTACTCTTTTTCCTTTGTGCGAGGTTTATTTTTCCTACGGGGTTTTCGTTACTTGCCAAGGTTTTAATGAGCCAACACATGCTGATTGGAAAGATTGTGCGTTGTAATCTTTTTTCTAACCGAGGTTGTTTTTCCCACTGGGTTTTAATTACTCGGAGGTTTTAACGAGGCAACATGAAAAGCACAGTAGTGTTTTGATAGGAATCCCCAAGGGGGAGTGTTGTAAATAATATGGAAATATGGGTCTTCCTATCCTAACACGTGAGAGGTTGTAACCTCCATTCCACTATAGATTCTCAACTTCCCACTACCTCATTATCTCCACATATTGTAGTGGTTGTAACTCCTATGTAACTCATTTGTAACTTCCGGTGGATTACACCTATATAAATGAGAATTTCCCCTCCCCTAAACATCCCACATTTTTCTCTCTACGGATTGTTGTTCTTTACATTTTTTCTTTCTCTTTTTTTCTTGTTATTTACATTCTTATGTATTTCCGCAAACACAAACCAAAGAGCTAGATAAATAGACGAATTTACAACAGTATTAGTATTAAATAATGTTAGAGTAAAAATTGGGGTCATCATGTAATATTAGAATAAATAGGATTTGAAGGATGAAATTAAATTAAATTATATTTTGAGGGGTAGTTTCGACAAAAGATAAGTGGATGAGTTTTTTTGTTAAACTTATTATTGTGAATAAGGAGGTCGATGTGGGGTTATGGTGGTGTTTGCAAAATCTTATTTAAAATCAGAAGTTAGTGATTACGAGTTAAGTTAGAAATAAGTGTTTATTTCTAAAAGTTAGGGGTGTTTGCAAATTAGCTGGAAAGTAAATTAAATTAGAAAAAACAGGTATGTGAGTGCTTTTAAAATTATAGCTAAAAAATCTTATTTTAAGATAAGTAAAAGCAAAAACTTGTTTTGCAAACACCTAAAAACTAATTATGTACAAAAAATAACTCATCGTCTATTTCTAAAAGCATTTGGAAACACTAAGGGGAGGTTTGTTTTTATTTCCAAAACTCATTTCCAGTTTTATACTATTCATAAAACCGAGATCATGTTTGTTTGACAATTTTATCCAGAAATTCCCATTTTCTCTTATCAAATTTCTATTGAAAATACATTATTCATATTTTTTTCAATTTTCAAACCTACCAAAACCTACTAACTAACCTATATATTTTATTCAACCAACTCATTTCTCTCTCCTTCTATACATCACTCCTCATTAATATTTACATTTTCTCTCCTATCATTTCTCTCTCCTCATTAATATCTACACTCTCTCTCCTCTCATTTCTCTCTCCTCATTAATATCTATACTATCTCTCCTCCAAATTTCTCTTTCTTCTAATAATAATAATAATAATAATAATAATAATAATAATAATAATAATAATAATAATAATAATAATAATAATAATAACAACAACAACAATAATAATAATGTTAATAATAATAATAATACCAATAAATAATAAAATAATAATAATTATAATAATTATAATAATAAAAGAATATAAACAATAATAATAATAATAACAAAAATAATAATACTGAAATTAATATATGATGATGATGATGATAATAATAATAATAATAATAATAATAATAATAATAATAATAATAATAATAATAATAATAATAATAATAATAATAATAATAATAATAATAATAATAATAATAATAATAATAATAATAATAATAATAATAATAATAATAATAATAATAATAATAATAATAATAATAATAATAATACTAATAATAATACTAATAATAATAATAATAATAATAATAATAATACTAATATTAATACTAATAATAATAATAATAATAATAATAATAATAATAATAATAATAATAATAATAATAATAATAATAATAATAATAATAATAATAATAATAATAATAATAATAATAATAATAATAATAATAATAATAATAATAATAATAATAATAATCACTATCACTATCATCATCCTCAATCATTATATTCTACTTTTGCACGTACTTTCGTAGAGAAAATTCACCACAACCAAACATATTCTCATTTCTACACCTACATAAAACTAAAAATACATCTTCATCCAAACATATTCCCATTTTCTACACAAAAACCAATAATCTACTTTTTCCATCAGAAATTTTGAAAACTAGAAG
>NW_012193676.1:741711-825475 GCF_000504015.1 Erythranthe guttata
TCATTGTTTGGTTGTCGTGTTAGACCTCCTCTTGATTACTGGCCCCACATATTTTATCAGTTAATTAGCTGACTATTTGTCAAGCCAATTTCGGCTTGACAAATTATCATCAATTAACCCATCATCTGGCCATGTGCGTAAATACAATAAAGCCCTTATAAAAATAAATTAATTACCAAACTATTACATATAAATAGTTATCTTCTTCACAAAATCTATATCGCCGAGCCCTAATCATCTGCATGTAAGTAGCGTTGGTTTCTCCATCTTATTAAACATGTCTAATCATCTTTGTTTCTGGTAGAACAAGTCAGGGGTTAACCAATAAAGATGTAAATTCACGCGTCGATACTGCATATAAAAAAAAGAGAAATAAAATATTTCTTGGAGAATCGTAAGCGTCAGGAGAGAGAAACAGAGGTAAGCATCGGCATCGGTAGAGAGAAACAGAGGGAAGGGAATCAATTCGAAAATTCTGGGAAATTTCGTAACGAAGAACGCTGAAATAAATCTTCTTATAGTAGAAGAACATCGTGTTTGGCTGTGGGAAGACGAAAAGAGGCTTAAAATCGAAAATTGGAGACTACAGTGCAATGTTTTACCTTTTTTTTTTTCCTCCAATTTCACATGTTTGACTTTCAAATTGTTATATGATTTGCAATTTGTACCCGTCAATCAGTTCAAGCCGGCCTTCGCCTCGTCGCCGCCGCAATCCTTAGTCACAACGGCGTTAATTGGGCTCAAAGCTCCACCTTCCATCAGATCAAGGCATACTGACTTATTTCAAGGAACATGGTCATCTTACCCCAACTGGTTTGTTCCTTGGATGAACAAAGTATATGGTGCTGTCATTCATGGAAAAAAAGGGTCAAGAGGCATAACGATTAAGAAAACGGGTCAGTCACTAGCTTTTGGTCTCTATGAAGAGCCCATGACACATGGACAATGCAACATCGTTGTTGAGAGGTTGGTTGATTATCTTATCGATCAAGTTCTTTAAGGAATTATTACTTTTTTTATAGTACTAGATTTTTCTTTCACATTTTTTAATGTGCCTTTGATGCTTGTGTGTGTGTTCTTTTTTGAGCAGTCATGGCTATTTTGACACACATGGCTATTTTGACACAGTTCAAATTTTAATGTATTCCTGGTTTTCTGTTTTCAGGCAAACAAATGATATATGACATTGATTTGGGAGGCTATGAGTTTATATACATATGCACCCTCTTTTTATAAAGGCACCATCCACCTATTAATAAGTCCTCGTTAAAAGAATAATAGCATCTCATAGTAGAAATACAAGAGATAAAAGGAAAAAAAAGGCATAAGAGATTTAATAAAGGGTTTTTTGCAAAAACTATCCCTATGAAATCTCTAATTGCCGAAAACACCCCTATGTTAAAAAAATTAGCAAGAACCCCCCTACGAAAGTTAGTCAAAGCCAAAAAAGCCCCTGATAGGTTATCGTGCGCTACACTCGCCGTATGTGCGTCTGGGGGTGTTTTTTTTGACCTGAAATGACCTAAATATCCTTCATATTAGAAGTCTTAAAAATTACAGACTTACCCTAGAATTTTAAGCACCAAATTGAAGTTTTCAAAATTTTCAATTCGGTCCTTCTTATTTTCAAAAAGGCCATCTTTCTAGACCCATTTTCTGATTTTTTTTTTCCTGTAAAAAACATCAATCGACTCCAGATTCTCAAGCTCAGTTTTGTTGCAAATCCGGAAAAACTAAAAGGTAAGAAGACAAGGGGAAGAGGACAGAGCTTAAGCCCCATTTTCCATGTAAAAATTTGGGAAATTTTTTTTTGATCATGACCTTCAACTTCACCATTCTTGGTAACCCAAAACTTGAAATTCACCATTCTCAATAACCCAAAGTTCAACGAAGAAGAATGTGTTTCAAGTGGTGGTGGTGCGGCGGCGGATGTGGTGGCGCGGCAGCGGATGTGGTATGAAAAGTTGGGTGTGTTGGCGCGGCAGCGGATGTAGTCCATTTTCTTTTTTCTTTTTTATTTTATTTTTTTTATATTAATTTTATATTTTCTTTTATTTTCTTTTATTAAAATTAAAATATTATTAAAAACTAACTAGGGATATTAGAGTCATTTCACGTAAGTCAACAACTACTTTTAAAATAAGGGGCTCTATGTTTTTTAAAATAAAACATAGGGGGGTTTTTGTTAATTTTTTTAACACAAGGTCTTTTTCAACAATTAGAAATAACACAGGGGGGTCTTTGCTATTAGCTCATTTAATAAATCCAGCAGTAAAATTAAATTGTGAGTTTGATAAAGGAATGAACATTTGTACTTTGTAGCACTTTATCTATTGTTCATTGTTTTAGAGGCCAAAAATATATGACTTTATAGTTTGATTCCTCATAGTAAAGGAGTTGGAATATAAAGCTGTCCACATTTTTTCCAGAAAAAAATAAAAATTGCATGTCTTTTGAATTTCTCACCATATTCATTTAAATTGGGCATTTTAGACATTTTACAATTAATCCCATGTTATAACTCAAAATCAACCAAACAAAACAGAAGATTGTTGATCATGTGTCTATCATTTGCTAGATAATTCCACGAACCAAATGCCATTATTAGTATTACTAATAATGAAATTAGTACCAACATTAATAGTCCCATCCCTACCTATCTATCCAAACCATCCAACCAAAAAGCCCATATGGTTTTCAAACCATCATGGTCCTGGGGCGAGAGATTTCGCATGTTAATACAAATATTGGTGCCAATGGTTTTCTTTTTTATGTAATTTGTTAGTTGAAAAATATATAGTATAACTATTATAAATAATAAAAATTCTTATCTCATCAAATATATGTTGGTGTAACTTTGAAGATAATTTATGGTTTAATGATCAAATTTTGTATCTCGAATATGTTTGCTATGTAGTCCGCATAGATAAATCGGTTGAGTTTGCAAGCACACGAAAATTGGATTCACCAAATGTACTTATATCGTTGGCTACGGACTCTTTTGTTAAAAAAAAAAAATTATTTCATTCTCATTTGTAAGATCATCTATACTGCAAGAGTGGATAATCAACTTAATCACTTTTTTAATAAAAAAAAAATAATAATGTGTTAAATAACTCCAATTACAGTGGTGTATTTAATACATTTGCATCTCTAGGAGTTGCAAGAAAAAATTGTTACAAGTACAATTTCACTGTGTATCATATATTATTAGAAGCAATAAATTCAAGAAAAAGATCATAATTTGCAGAGTGGCATCAAATCACAAAATAGATAGAGATTGAAGGTAGTTTCTACTCAATTTTAACTAATTTGTAACAGAATTTTGAATTTCTCAACAAAAAAAAAAATCTTGAAATGCAGAAAACATACGGAAATAAATTTATTGTGTTTTAATATTATTTATAGACACAAGCAAGCCCCTTATAAATTTAAAAAATAGATAAATTTATAGAGAGAAAGTAATTGACACAAACAAACAGCAGGAGAAAAAGAAAAAGAAAACGAAAAATTGAAAACATAACAAGTATCAATCTTCATTTCCAATTGGCAGAAAATTCAATTCTTGTATGTCTAGTATCTTGAATGTGTCGTATAAAATATAACTAACTAATTAATATAAAATCTCCCATTGATACGCAAAGAAAGGCAAAGTAATTACCAATTTACCATAGAGTCACTGCCTCTCAAGATCTGGTACACTACTAGTTTGCATCCTCCTAGATGATGATGACCTTTCTCTACTCAGAATCCTTCTGAATGAACTTAACCTCGACCCACTACTATTTTTATCTGATGTACCTTCCAGCGGCGGAGCAGACGGCGGCGCTCCACCACCAGCCGCCACCACCACCACAACAACTCCCTCTCGGGGCTCCGGCACAAGCCTGGGCTCAGCGTCCATACGACAAATAGGACATGTTGAGTTTGTGACAAACCATTTATCAATACATTCTGCGTGGAAAGTGTGCTTGCAGTTAGGCAAAGTTCGAGCAATTTCACCGTCCTCCAATATGCTTAAACAAACCGAACATTCCGTCAAGCTAGTCTCGTCATCGTCATCGTCATCGTCATCGTCATTGCTACTACTTGTTTTTCTGTAAATAAAATGGGGCAAGGCGGCCATCACGGCTGGGTCCAAGCCAGTTTTTGGTGGCTCGGACGCCGATTGGATGTTGGCCGAGGCTGTGATGAAACCGAGGCGGCGGAGTTCAGCCTGCCGGCGGGATTGACGGCGGAGCAGGAACCTCGCGTAGATGTGGAGAATTGTGACCAGAATCACAACGAACGATAACGAAATAATTGCTGTCAACATGATCTTACTGTTCATATCGTAATTGCTTTTCCGATTGAAAAATGAGGTTTCATCGTTGTCGTCGATTCCCATCCTGGATTTAGGGCTATGGATTTATGAATTCACAGATCTATTATACATAAGTATATATATATATATATATATATATATATATATATATATATATATATATATATATATATATATATATATATATATGTTTCTTATGGTGATGGTTTTATTTTACGCATCCGGATTTGTGTGAATGAATTGCGTTTTGTTGGACTAAATGGGTTTAATCAAACGACATATTTCAAGGTGTTGACTGCAGATTTGACTTTTTGGTACTACATGATTTCATTTCACTCACTTTCCTTTTCGCTTAGTTGGACTTGTTCCAAGTACATATATTTTATTTCTTGGCGTAATTTCTTAGGAATTGAACTAGGTGCAAAAAATTCTGGTCTGTATTCTATAAGTCGTTCGTATAATGTAGTCAATTGTTACGCTAATTTCGTAACAAGTTGGTAACTGATTTCTCATTAAAATTCAGTCCAGATTATCGGAAGCTTCTCACGAGTACTTGCTACGTCATCCCATCAGGAAAAAGAAAAAGGTAAATAGAAAAATAAACAATCACGCGGATTTAGGAACCGTCACAGACGTAAACAATTGCTTCTCTTTTTTTAATTTTTTTGTTTTTCTGAAAAAAACAAAGTTTTCAATTGTGGTCGTTACAAATAAGCCCATCAATGGGTACTTATTCAAAAAGAGATCCAGATAAAAAATTCATTTACCAATAAGTCCACGCATGGTCCAGATTTTTGTAAAGGTCTAAAATAACCCCTCATACTTTAATATTCTCCAATTTCATCATTAACTTTATTTAACCTCAATTTGACCCTAAATTTCGCAAATTATTCAATTTTGACCCAAATTTTTTTTTGTTCAAAAACCTTTTTTTTCCCGCCGGATTCCGGTGGTCAACGCCGGTCTCCGGCATTGACTTTTCATTTTTTTTTTCTTCTTCTTCTTTTCTTTCTTTCTTTCAGTAACTTTTTTTTTCGTTTAAACACCAATTTTGCTGTGATTGATAGTTAAATTTAACTATATTACTGTTAAACACAGTAAAATTAACTAAACTACAGTTTAACACATTAATATTGCTATGTTAATCTCTAGCACAGTAATATTAACACAACAAAACTCATTATTATTGTGTAATAAAGTAATATTACTATGTAGACCGTTAACAAATGTAAACATAATAAAAAACTAAAAGAATTAATATTACTGTGACTGACAGTAATATTACTATAACAACAGTAATATTACTGTCAACCAAAGTAATATTACAAATATAGACAATAATATTATTACGTTACTCCATGAATAACTCAAACAAACAAAAAATCCAAACAAAATAATAATATTGATGTGGTTGACAGCAATATTACTATAACAACAGTAATATTACCGTCAACCACAGTAATATTATTGTATTTACAATAATATTACAATAATAGACAGTAATATTATTACGTTACTCCATTATTACTCAAATAAAACAAAAAACCCAAAAAAATAATAATATTGATGTTGTTGACGGTAATATTATTGTGTTTACAGTTATTTTACCGTCAACAACAGTAATATAATTACGTTGACTTGTCAACAAATCAAACAAAATAAAATAAAAAAACAACAAAAAATAAAAAATAATAATATTACATTAATTTACTGTCAACGGCAGCACAATTACATAAATGTATTGTCAACAGCAGTAGAATTACGTTAATTAACTGTCATTACAGTATAATTACGTTAATTTACTGTCAGTGACAACACAATTACGGTCAACGTTTAGCGGCGGACGTGAAAAAAAAAAAAACAAACCAAACAAAAAAAAAACTCCAAAAAAACACTAAAAAAAAGTCAACGCCGGAAACCGGCGAAAAATTCTGGAAGAAGAGGGGAAAAAAAAAGTCAACGCCGGAACCCGGTGAAAAAATCCATAAGAAAGAAAAAAAAATCGAAAAGTCAAAGCCGGAATCTGGCGATAAAAAAAAATTGAAAAAAAAAGTTTTTGAAAAAAAAGAGTTAAAATTGAATTTTTGTGGTCAAAATTGGATTTTTTTGGACAAAATTAATTAAATTGTGGTTATAATTAAGAATTGAGAATAAATGGTTGGGGGTAATATTGGGATTTACATGAATGTTTCCTTTATTTATAATAAATATAAAAGGAATGAGTTTATTGGTGAAAGAGATATAGCCCCTAAACCTAGAATAATAAAGAGGCTTGATTGGAGGCTTATGCACAAAAACCCGTTTTCAGGATATTTGTTTTCTGGACACTCCTCAATATTCAATTTATGGATATTCTATCAATTTTATTTGAACTAGTTTAGAATCGCATTTTCATCTAAGTATCTGAAATAATTCATTGTCCTCGACTCTTAAATTTGAGCTGCTTTTATGAATTGTTTCTAGAATTCCAATAGACAGTCACAAAAATATATCGTTGAGGTATTTTGATGAACTTATGTATATCTATAAAAGATTTATAAGATTTTAGGAAAATTAACCAAAAGTACCTATACTTTGATAATAATTAGCAATGAAAGTCTTTTAGTTCAATATTTTTATTCTTAACTAACTAGTCCATTGAAAATGTTGTAATTACCTTTCCATTAACTTCTTCCTTCCTTATGACTAATTATATACATAATTGTCTGTTAGTAATATTTATCAATAAAATACACACACTTGTCAAAAGAAAAACATAGAAGCACTCACACGCTTATGCTTATTTGATGCTACACCGAATAAAATTATAGGATAATTTTTAATTGTTGATCTGTACATAATCACAGATACCCATGTATGTATACGTAGTAGGTGATTATTTAACTCTGTCAATGGTAGAAATTACCCAGTGCACATAACCCCGTGTAGCATCTAATGTACTCTCCCGCGCATACACAATACATACACGGACACAAACATTTCAAACGCCTAAAATCAAATCTCCTAAATTTCTCTCTTAAATCAAATTATCCCGAACATCTCTCCTCGCAATTTTAACATAAGAAAAATCAATTCTTAGAAAAATCACCTATTGCAAAAACTCAAAATCTCAAAAAATTACCACACTTGAAGTTGTGGCCGTCGCGCCGTCTCTGCATATGACTGTCAAATGCAAACAACAAACTGACAATAAAATATGCATCACCTAACTGCAAATAACAAACTAAAAATATGACATACATCGTTTAATTGCAAACAACAAACTTAAAATAGAGTATGCATCATCTATTTACAAACAACAAACTGAAAATAACATATGCATCATCTAATTGCAAACAACAAACTAAAAAAATAATTTGCATCGTCTAAATGCAAACAATAACAGCACATCACGCAAATACAAAAGACGACAACACAATGGAAAAAATATCTACTCTTCCAATGCAAAACGAAGTACGAAAAAGAATAGAATATGCAAGAACGGCTGCTACATGAACGACGACTCCTGATGAACCCCGCCGAAAAACGATGATAAGGCTACAAATGTGGTGGTTTTTCACTAACGAGGAAATTGGGAAAAAAAAAAGATTTGTCCTCTACGATTATCGCTGGAAGTGAGAGATTTATTCTCTCATTTTCCTACAACCACATTATTGTTTGAGATGTTTATGTCTGCATACTTGTAAATTTTTATAATTTATATTAATTTTTCTTGGTCAAGAAGCTAGAGCTATATTCATCTATCAATTTGGACTTCATCCCATATAAATTTCAAAATAGGGACCTAACCAATTATCACAAGAAAAAAATTATTTATACCTGATTGCTGTGCACTTTCAAAAAATTATAACCGATTTTCGCATATAAGATCTAAAAATTCGAGTGAAACCAAATCAACGTCTTCCTACACCTCTCTTGGAACTTACACGCAATTTTACAAATTATTTTATTTTGCAGTTGAAAAAGGAAGAGAAAAGAAAAGAAAAAGGAAAACGGAAAAAAAAAAAAAAAACACATCCTTAAACCATGAACTGCATACTAATTGAATCAGAGGAGGAGGAAAAGAGAAGATGAGATCAAGTGGCATTTCTGAGCTTTAATTATAAATATTTTTTCGAGTAATCTTGTGTGTTAAATATAAATTTTTTTTTTTGGAATAATATTATATCAGCTTTATAGAAATGAAGGTTTGAATTTCTCCTTGGTGAGTGCTTATCATTGTATAGCAAAATTAAATAATCATATTCAAACTATTATCGTAGCAGATTGAATTGTTATTTATTGTTTTCAATAATTTATCATATTCAATATAATTTCAAAGAGTAAATTATTATATCATTTAAATGTATATATATAATATATATATAATGATTCATAAATATCTCAGTAGAGTAAAAAAAGTGCTTGTTAATGGCAAATGCTTGTCAGATTATATGTATCATAAAGAATAGAATACAAACATACTCATCATGTGAGCTACCTACAAATGTGTTAATAGTATTT
This sequence comes from Erythranthe guttata, assembly GCF_000504015.1. The sequence goes on from NW_012193676.1 coordinate 750,539, forward strand.
ATCAAAAAGAAGTTTAGCTTTAGTGACCATCTTTTCGTGCTCTATATTAAACAATTTCATCATAATTAGTATTTTACCTTTTGTGCTAAGGTTTCATCTATGTATGTAGCTAGGCAATCTTTTCATTCATTTCAAACAATAAAGCCTATAAAACTAGTTATAACTTAGTTTTTCTTTTTGACCTTTTCTATTCCCTTTTTAAACCATTAGTTGTTTTGCATGATCAATTCCCACTAATAAAAAAAAAATTATCCCTCTCATTGATTTAAATTGGATAAAGAGAGAGAGAGAGAGAGATGCAACGAAATGGGAATAGCACCTCCGCATGCGCATCATGCAAGCACCAACGGAAGAAGTGCACCGACAAGTGTACGTTGGCGCCCTTCTTTCCGGTGGAAAAGAGTCGCGAATTCCAAGCGGTGCACAAGGTGTTTGGAGTGAGCAATATCACCAAAATTATTACAAATCTAAAAGAAGAAGATCGGAAAATAGCGGTGGATTCGCTAGTGTGGGAAGCCCTATGCCGGTACAAGGATCCGGTGCTCGGCCCATATGGAGACTATAGAAGAGTTTGTGAGGAGCTGAGGTTATTCAAAGCCCAATTTCAACAATTTCAACAACTACCACCTCAAGAATTGATGGGTAATTGGACCAATACCAAAGTTATCAACAATATTAATACCAATAACTTTCAGAGCAATGGGAGTTTTTGCCCTTATGGATATACTGAAAAACTATGTGCTGAAAGTGGAAGTGCCTCTGCTCTAATTATACCGCACAACCGTTTACCTAATCCTTTCAATCAACAATTCTTCCTTGCAGGTATATATACAAAATTATATGCCCCAAACGGTTTGCTTTTTCTTCGCATCGAGCTTCAATTTCGGGAAACTAAATTGAATGCGGCTACAAATTTATTTATCCTTTATTTGGTTTAATTAATATGTTCATGATGATTACTAATCTTTTATTTTTCCTTTTGTTTGTCAAACTAAAGGCCAATACAACCCTATGGATTCCAAGTCCATGGAAAGCACACTCTGGGAAGCCAGCTCATAAATTATTGATTCTGATATGCCCTCTAATTATAATATCATATATATATTTTTCATGTATGTATGTTTTCCTTTTCTTTTCTTTTTTTTTTTTTAATTATTGTCACATAATTTTTCTGGTTGTCGATTGATACAATTATATATGTTACTATTCAATTCATTTTTTTCCCTACTACAACATACGTATATCGACATGTGTTTAAATGATACTTGTAGTATTTATGGTTGTAATTAATTAGATTATACTACACTTGTTCAGAGTGCGGATCTGTGGCCGAAATGGAAATTCAAATATTGCCCCCGGAGCGCAAATTTTGCTGCTCACAATTTAGCTTCATGGTCTCTCTCGTCCAAATGGAGTGGTTTTATTCATAGTAATTGTATTCATATTTCTTGCTTCTGTGACATTGGTTTTCCTCCTGTAGACTCTTCATTTCCTTCTTAGTTATATATTATTTTTCTCATAAAAAAAAAAAAAAAAAAAAAAAGAGTGCGGATCCCATTGCACATTTACCCAAGTCCAAATGGGACATTCAGTTCTATTGTTTTGCATATAAACCCACCACTTACACATTTATTGTTAATAAAGACAACTTTATATTTTATGATAAAATTACCCCCCATCATTAGTTTTTAACTTAACCCCAATGTCACCAATTCACAAATTTCGACCGACCGTTGCTCGAGGACTTTGATTTGATTTTATTTTTGCTATATTGATCGGTCAACTCTTTAACATTAAAAAAATCTTAATTTTTTGAGTTAATGTTTGCCGACTTGACGGATTAACACGCAATGTTGTTGTATTGACCGTAATATTACTGTGTTAACCGATAAAAACAAAAAGTAAAAAGGATTTTTTAATGAGAAAGTCCGTGACCACGTATCTTTATTATTTAATCTAGGTTCAAGTATTTTTTTTTTCCTCTTTTACAAATAGGCTCACCCCCTCAACATGTATTGCAAACAAAGACAACCCTAGTATTTAGACCTGACCACCGGTTCGGTTAGAACCGGAACCGGAACCGGAACCGGAACCGAACCGGGGTCAACGGTTTTAGAACCGAACCGGAACCGGAACCGGAACCGAAAAAACCGGTTCGGTTCCGGTTCCTCATTTTTGGAACCGGGAACCGACGGTTAGAACCGGTTTAAAAAAAAAAAAAAAAAATTAATTTCCTCTTTCTCTCTCTCTCTCTCTCTCTCTCTCTCTCTCTCTCTCTCTCTCTCTCTCTCTATATATATATATATATATATAAATATATATACAGATATATATATATCTATCTCTGTATGTATATATATATATATATATATATATATATATATATATATATATATATATATATATATATATATATATATATATATATATAAAATAAAAAAAAATTATTATTAAGAACCGGCGGTTCTACCGGTTCTAACCCGGAACCGAACCGGAACCGGTTAGGAACCGAACCGCAAGGAACCGAATTTTTTCGGTTCGGTTCCGGTTCCTCCAAAATCGGAACCGGAACCGTTCGGTTCCGGTTCCTCCAAAATCGGAACCGGAACCGGCGGTTTGGAACCGGAACCGGAACCGAACCGAACCGTGGTCAGGTCTACTAGTATCTATGACAAAATAACTACCCAATCATTTCAACACCAATTCAACTTCAATTTCATCAACTTTTGACAAACTCTGACTGGCGATCAACGCCGGTCTCCGGCTGTTGACATTCTTTTCGAACTATTTTTTTCAAAATAAAATCCGTCACTGATCGGCGGTCATTGTCGGTCTCCGGTTTTGAATGTTTTGGATTTACTTTTTTTGAAATAATTTTTTTACGTTTTTTCTACTATTAGTTTTTACGGGGTCCATAGCCACCAAAATTTTTACTTCTGGTTCCGGCTAACAAATTATCATTGAGTCCTCTTTCTGGACCACATATAGATTGTGACTCACGAACAGTCAAATAAAAATAATTAGTAAACCTTCAAAAGATATTTCTAAATTTAGTTTCTTTCTCTTCTATGTTTCTATCTCCCGTTTCTCTATTTTCTTTAGTTCTTTACAAGAGAAATTATGATCTGGAAGTCGACGGGGCAAGTGTTTTGGATCTATTATGACATAATCATGACGTACTCAATGGACTCCTTTGAATTTAGAAAAAAAAAAAAAATTGAAGCTTTGATTGATGTAAGAGATCAGTTAAAACAACAATAGTATTGTCTACCAAATAATAATAATATTACTATATAACCGGATAATATTAATTTTTATATTTCTAAATATTATTGTAAATACTTAAAATATATATTAAACAATATTTAAACATGATATTATCTGCTGCCGCCGAGGAGCACCGTCTCAGTGTGTAGCAGCCAGGAGTGTAGATTGTTTTAGACTTTTAGGTTAGTAAGTTTTGGTCATGTTCTTCTTTCTTATAGGGTGGTGACTTCGTTTGGTTTGATTTATGTTAAAAGAAATCGAGTTGAAATTTGAAAAAAACTAAAAAAAGAAAACTCCTACCCTATATTTCTTTAAAAAAGAATAGATTTTTTTTTTCGATTTATTGATCCGATATATCGGATTGATCCGCCATAAACCGTCCCACCGTTGAAAAACTGATTTTTCAAACCGCATCACCAATATCGTAGAGATTTACGATCGCCACGACCGATATTTAGAAAACTGATTGCAATGTTCCAAATAAAATAATGCAATGTTCTACTTAAAATAAAATAAAATAAAAATAAAATAAAATAATACACCTCTTTTATAAGTTAATATTAAATAAGCAATATTCCAAGTTATTTAATTTTGTAGTTGAAAAGAAAAGAAAAGGACGAACAGAAAAGAGAGAAAAGAAAAACATCCTTAAACCCTGAATTGCATACCAATCGAAGCAAATTAAAGGAGAGGGAACATAAACCCTATAATAGAGAATTAACAGCACCACCACCAGTGTTCCTTCTTTCTCCTGGAAATGGTGGGTTCACTACTTTACTCTCTCTGGTCCACCGCCGCAAGGAAATCCATTTATTCTTCTTCCTCCAAGTATCTGAAGCCCTTTGCACTTCCACGAACTGCAGCAGCCTTCTCCACCTCGACCACCGCAGCTGCCGCATCTCCGTCCGTTTTATTTGACAGTCCAGGCGGCGTTGTTGATCCCAATCGGCTTCGGAATGTGGCTGTAATAGCTCATGTTGACCATGGGAAAACAACTCTCATGGATCGGCTCCTGCGCCAGTGCGGCGCCGATATTCCACACGAGCGAGCCCTAGATTCTATCAGCCTCGAGCGCGAGCGAGGCATCACTATCTCCTCTAAGGTGTTCGTTCGCTCATTACCATTTTTTTTCAATTTAATAATATCATTAACTTTCGTTGCTTTGGATCTCCAGAACTAGTGTCTTGTGTTTTTTGTATTTTCTACCTTCCTTCCTTTAATATATAATCCCTTAATTTTGGTAAAAAGAGATCAGTTGTGTCGAATAAGGCTTTTATTTCCTTTGTGTCTAAGTATTGAATTGAGATCTCCATTGGTACGGCTGCTACTATTTGGGTGGCAGTAGATTGGTGATAGTTTGACAACTGAGTTAGTGTGTGGGGTCCTATAATCCGCTATTTGATTTATGAGTTGCTCTATAATGTTCTTAAATAATGATGCCAGTTGAAATGTATTCGATTACTTTTCGACTAACTGTTACAATCTCTCGCAAATAGCTCCCCCAAAGAGCAGATTTTGGAATGTCTAATCTGAACTACTTGTCTTCTCCAAAGGCAACATTACTTTTGCAGTGAACATATCATTTTCTTGTTTATGATAAACTATCTCAATTAAATTTTGGAATTATTTCTGGCACTTAATCCTCTAATAATAATAACCATGGTTGTTGCTGTGTTCTTTTCGAGCATCTCATTTGTTAATTTCATGTAACTTGCAGGTTACAGGTATATCATGGAAAGAGCATGAGCTAAACATGGTCGACACTCCTGGACATGCTGATTTTGGTGGTGAGGTATGCCATGTTCTAATTATCTCAGGGTCTTTACTTTCTGGTAATGCTTGAGAGTTTATGCAGTAACATATGTTGTAATTTGTTTTTCTTTTACAGTTCTTAGGTCGGAATTCAATGGTTTAGAAACTAAGGAATATGAACCTGTGTGAATATGAAGCATGTGAATATGAAGCAAAGTGGCATTTTTGAGCTTTTATTATAAATCTTTGTTCGAGTAATCCTGTGTGTTAAACAATTTGTTATTTGTGGAATAATAGTATATCAGCTTCATAGAAATGAAGGTTTCCATCGTAGGTTTAAACGTTTGAAGTTGTCATTTCTTGGATCTAATACCTAAGACTGCTTTAACATCGCAGCTGCAGCTTTTTAGGTCCTGAATTCAATACATTTGAGTCGAATTTCCCCTTTTATTTTTGTAGGTTGAACGAGTTGTGGGCATGGTTGAGGGAGCAGTTTTAGTTGTTGATGCTGGTGAAGGTCCCTTGGCACAGACAAAATTTGTTCTTGCTAAGGCCTTAAAATATGGTCTACGCCCTCTACTTCTTCTAAATAAAGTAGACCGCCCTTCAGGTACAAATTAAAATGATTTAGCTGATTTTCTGAAAAAACATTTAGTGTGTTATAAATAAGCGAACAAATTTACTTGTCTAGCCTGTAATCTTGTCAGTATTTTCTTGTCAAAGTAAGCAGAATCTCAAGTACTTAAAAAACATCAGGTTGATTTGCTTCATGTAATGATTAATATGTATACCTCTTTCTTCTAAGCCACTATTCTAAGATGTATTCGAATTACTAAACGGTACCAATGGCGAACACATAGATATTTTGACCTGAATTGCATTATGATTGCACTCCAGAATCCTACAATTGCTTTTATTGTGAGTGCGTGAAGAAGAACAAACAAGAATCTTTCATTTCAACTGAGGATGAACTTCATTTTTGCATGAAACGGAAAAAGCAGGAGTGAATTTGATCAGTACAAGGACTTTTAAGATACTAAATGCTTGAGAACCTATTCAAAAAAACTCTTGGGTAGGTTACTTCATACTTATTCTGAAGTCCAAAAAAACTCCCTGGCATAGGTTAAGTGGAGAAGTTACTTCGTTTGACTTTCAAAGGCAGAGAAGTTAGAAATGGTTGAGTTGACCACTCTTGTATTAGAAAAAAATGTTTTTGCTGCATCATTTCAATTTATTATGATGTCTGCAAGATATTTGTATTTGTCTATGCATGGTTGCTGTTTTTGATATAGGTTCATTTACGTTTATGCTTTTCTTTGAATAAAAAATGCAGATGAAGTTAACTGTGTTCGGATTTGTTTTGCACCAAAAAATTGTTAGATGGTTTGGTGTCCTAGAAGAAACTAACATCGCCTAAATCACTGTTCAGTCGTGGGTTATGTACTTGTCATAGAGGGAGTGAGTCGAAAATAATTGGATGCACTTGGACAGTGAATTCCTATAAAATTATCTTTTAGCAATTTTGACAGGTATAATTTGTCTGATATTCTTAGGCTTCGTTCAGTTGCAACTATCAAGTCCTATTGACTAAGTAGTAGGAGTTAGTAACATGTTCTGCTGGCAAGATTAAAACTAATCAAGCCTGCTATTAAAGTTGAAGCTTCCAATTAAATGCTACTGTTTAATAATATTAGCTTTGTAGGTAGCTAGTAAAAAGGAAAAACAAGACATTTTTACCCCTGAAATGATACAAATTATGATATGATTATTGTTGAACTAGATTAAAAGATCACACTTAATACCAGATTTGAACAGTTTTAGAGTAATAGATGTAATACAAGGAATAACAAATCCTACGTACTAATTAATTAGTTAGTCAGTAGAGAATTAATAGAATCCAGTTTAATCTAAATTATCTGATCCATGTAATCAAACAAGGCCTTACAGGGTATACATGTATTTGTACATGTGATCTAAATATGTCTTGAATTTTTTTGACTTTTTAAGAACTTGTTCTTGTTTGTCTCGTATATAATTTGGAAGCATAGATAATGTTAAATCGTTTATTGGGAATTGCATGTGCAGTTACCGAAGAAAGGTGCAATGAAGTCGAGAGCTTGGTGTTTGATCTTTTTGCCAATCTTGGTGCCACAGGTGCTTCTATCTTACTAACCTTATATTCAACTTCTTTGATTTAATAAAACGATGAAGTCCCAACCCTATTTTTCCACATATATATGGTTTTCAGTCTCATTTGATTAATGATACCTTTTCCTCAGAGGAACAATTAGAATTTCCTGTTCTCTATGCTTCTGCAAAGGAAGGATGGGCCTCATCCACGTATACAAAAAATCCTCCTGACGATGCAAAGAATATGTCAGAGTTGCTTGATGCAATCGTAAGACACGTTCATCCGCCAACTGCCAGCCTGGATGCACCTTTTCAGATGCTGGTTAGTGCTGAAACATTTACTGTTGACTACACATCTTTTACTGTTACATGAGCATGCATGAATTAGATTCATGTTAGTTTGATCAATTTTTAATAGAAATACCCATTCCATCTTCTCATTTTTATACAAAAAATAATATCCTAAACTTATAATTCCAATTTTTAACCCCACACACAGAACCTCATATATTGCTTGTCAAACAATATTCCTATCATTCAATTCAAATTATGCTATAGGGACCCACCCAAGCTAGTTAAATCGGGATTTAAATCGTAATAGTATAAGATTTTTTACGACTTTACACCCTTACAAATTGTAAAACCGCAACTCCTTTAAAATCGCTTGAAATCTGGAGTAAAATCGTTAAAACAGGTCAAAGTCGCGATTTTTCGTGATTTTTATGATTTTAATTTTTGTCGAAATTTGGGCTGAAATTTCAAGTTTGGACCTGAATCTCTTAGTTTTTAACTAAAATTTAGAAATCCCATTACCCAGATAAGCCCTAATTTGCTAAAACATGTTTTGTTAACGTCGGGATAATTTATTTCTACTAGGACATATTTTATGTATGTTATGACTTGTTTGTTTGTGTTAGGAGATGTTTGCTATTAATTTTACTATATACGTATAATCTTACGATTTTACTACCCCTCTCGGATTCAACTTACAACCCGATTTTTGACTACCTTGGACCAACCACAACCAACTATCTCTACAGATTGTTACTTATAGACCTACAATTGTTTCAGTATATTATCATATTCAAAATAATTTCAAAGTGTAATCCGTCAGTAAATTATCATATCATTTAAATATATAATGATTGATAAATATCTTAGGGGAGTAAATATGTGTTTGCTGCAATGTTAATGCCAAACGCGTTTTGGATTATGGTAGTAGGAATAGACACCAACCTGTCATTTCTCCATGCTTTTCAGATTATGGCTTGAAGCAACTTATTTTAAAAGAAGCAAAAGCAAAAACTGCATTTGCAAATACTCCAAAACAGATTATGAGCTAGTTTCTGTTTTGCATGAAGTCGCTACAAAACAATTATATAACAATTCAGTGTCTTAGTTTACTGTTATATATTATATATTCTGTGTGTTAGAGTATGCAAATAAGTTTCTACGTTGCTGTTTTACCTTTATCGAGGAACCTTGAGAAAATTAGTTGACAGCTCCTTTCAGGTGTCCATGATGGAAAGAGATAATTATGTTGGCCGAATTCTAACCGGTCGTATCTATTCTGGAATTTTGCAAGTTGGTGATAAAGTGCATGGACTTAACAGTACAGATACTGGTGTTGTCAAAATTGAAGAGGGGAAGGTTTGTTGCCTTGATTTTGTACCGGGCATGATTTCTTATCCTATTGTGCTATCTGAATATTTATGAACTCCTTGGTAGACATACATTTTTCTTTTAGTATTTGTTTGTCAATGTTGTTAGTAACATATTAGACGACATTTAACTTGCCTTATTTCTTTCTTCATAGATATAGAAGTAACTTTTTGCTTTATGGCCTTTACCTGGGGGAATTGTCTGTGAACTTTATTATGTGCCTTTCTCCGCACTCTACCTTGAGCTAAGCATAGATGTTGCTCTTACACAGCTCCTCTAAACATTTACGGAATTGATTGCCAGAATACTGATTTGATAATGTCTGTAATCTGGCTTAAAGATTGTACTGCATGAGATTTTGTAGCTGCTTCTTGTGAGAGAAAAGTTTTCTGTCGATGTGACTATGATGTGCTTAGAACTACTGGTTTTCTATCACTGCAAAATCATCTATTTGAACTACCAACATAAATAATCTCTAGTAGCACTCCCAGCATTATTGCTCAGACATGAGTTTTAGACAGGAGGATATTGGAACAAATATGTGTATCTGCTTGAGATGGATGCTGAAACTAACAGTTAAATATGAACCTTAACAACCTATAGTAGCACAATATTCACACTAAAAGGATTCAAATTGATCAAATAAACTTTGGGAGAACAAATTAGTTTAATTTGCTTGTAATTATTGGTATGTACTTACTGAATGCTGTGCTGAAAAAAAAAGGTGATGTGCTTTTCCTTTTTGACATCATAATGACTGTGAGTAACGATCACTTAATAATTCATTTCCACTGTTATTGACTATAAATATTTTTATACATGTTTGTAGGTTGTCAAACTGATGAAAAAGAAGGGCACAACTATAATTTCAGTTGATACTGCTGGTGCTGGTGATATAGTATCTATGGCTGGGTTAAACAGTCCTGCAATAGGACATACAATAGCAAGTGTTGAGGTACATAAGCTCTTGTACTGTTGCCATTTAGTCTAAATCACATTGATTCTGCATTTATTTTATAAGCAAAGTGGTAGTATTGTGATACTTGTATTATCTTTCCAATAGACAGTTTAAGTACTAAGCATCTTGAGAATTAAGTAGCTGCCTCTTGTGAGATAAAAGTGGTCTGTGTCCTGGCATTTTCAGGCCAAGCATTGGACAACTTCCTCATATGTAAATATATAAATATTGGGAGAAATATCGTATAATCGAGAAACATAAAGAATTCAGAGACTTAAAACAAGTATTAAACATGGTTTATTCAATTATCATTTGCATGTGCCAAGAATAGGCAACTGCTATGACAAAAGACAACTAACAACTTTTAAAGTTCAATATACTTAGAATGAGATAAAGAATGTGTGCAATAGTACGCCCAAAGATATTGATAATTTGAGGACACAAATACAGTACATGAACAATCAAAGAGCTATTGCCTGACTCAGAATATATGTTGTTATATTCATTTTTAATACTTCTACGTTCCCTAATCTTCATTTATTTTCTTATGATAAAACTGAACATGTCTATAACCTGCTCCTTATTCGAGTAACAAATAAATACTATTTTGTTATGATAATGATAAGCATGACCTTCGGTTTTTGGTTTGTGCTTTATATATATATATATATATATATATATATATATATATATATATATATATATATATATATATAAAGCTCACTCACTCCCTAATGAAGTACTCACATCTATGATGCAAATCCTCAACATTTATGTTAAACTGATAATAAGTGTATATTGGTTTCTGGAAGGTCATGACTGCTCTGCCAACTGTTGTACTCGATCCACCAACCATTTCAATGACTTTCGGCGTGAATGACTCACCATTGGCTGGTCGAGATGGTATTTATGTAAGATCTTCGTTTTCCCTCTGTTCTTTTTTGTTATATATCCTCACCAGTTTCAGTATGTTTTTAACTGGTGTCGCTTCTGACATGCATGAATTTTGAGAGAGCAAATGCTGCTGTCTGTGTGGCAGCGGAAAACTGTCACTGCTCTTCTGTCTGACAGCTTTTTTTTGTTGGTTTCAAATTTCTGCCATCACAAAATAGCTTCTTATCCATGCAATGTACACATTGATCTTTATATTTTGTATCTCCCATATCTTCCCTGAGCCTTTTTCATTTCTTTCATCTTGATCCAGACAACCTCTTTTAATCAAAATTTTGAACACGGTTAATTTCATCCACCTATTTGAAACTAAATTCTAATGCACTGGAGAGAATATTGCTTGTATTCTCCTCTTATTCCAGGGGTTCATTGAACATGGGATATGCTGAATGATGAAAATTTTCTGTTATATGTAAACAGTTGACTGGAAGGCAAATTGGTGATCGTCTTATGGCTGAAGCTGAAAGAAATCTTGCAATAAATGTGCTTCCTAGCATGTCAGAATCTTATGAAGTTCTAGGGCGGGGAGAGCTTCAATTGGGTGAGTACTATTTGTTGGATACATTACTAATTGTATTTTGTTTTCAGCTACCTTTCAGTGTTGTGGTTGAAATCGACTCCTCGTCTGTTCATTTTTAGATTTTATGTTCTCTGAGCATTAACTTCAATATATTTCTAGCCCTTCTTTAACCTGAGTCCATTGTTAAAACAGGGATCTTAATTGAGAACATGAGGCGTGAAAAATTTGAGCTTTCTGTATCACCTCCTAGAGTCATGTGAGTTCTTTTCTCTTGAGCTGTTGTCTTGTGCTATTTCCTCTTTCATTTGCTTCCACCCCATTTTTTTGTTACGTGAAATGTATGCAAATGAAATAAAATAGCAAATATAAGACCCATAATAAAGTGTTAAGGAATAGATTCATGTAGTTGGAAAAGTCAAAGAGAAGGAAAGGACTGCTCGTTATATGTATGAAATGATAAGATTGATGCTTAGGAATTGAACTGACATGCTTGTGGTTGCACAAATATATTTGCCGTAGTAATTTTAAACTGGCTAGGTTAATAAATCTCAATGTTTAATGGTATTAAACTTACCAAAAAAGATGGTGGTCCTTATTGAAAGAAGGGTAAAGTTCGCTTTGCACCGTTGTATTATATCTCTTGTCACATTACCCCCTTTACTGCCAAACGTAGCAAAAAGACTTCTGCCGTTATTACTCTAAACTAGTTTAAAAAAATTATATTTATTAGAATGTAAAAGCTAGACATAATTATATCATTGAAAGAACCCCACTCTCTTATACGAAGATGTGAAAAGAGTCGTAATAAGGAAAGTATTCTTCCTAAAAGTAGGAAAATATCTCATAACTGGGATAGGCACGAATTATTATAAAGACAGATTCCTAACCTAATATAAAGTCTTAAATATATTTTAACAATATTGAAATGAATTATTGAATTTGAAATATAAAAAGTTTAAACTAATTTAATATTAAGTAGTAATTAATAAAGTTTAAAGAATTTCAAGATGCTAAAAAATGCGTCATTTGATGCTCTCAAATGTAGAATAATGTTGCAGCTGTGGTCAGGTGAAAACATCGTAAGATTGGCTTTTTAAAGCTTTGAGTAATTACTTTACAGGTATAAAACCGAGAAAGGCCAAAAGCTGGAGCCAATTGAAGAAGTGACTGTTGAGGTGATAGTGATAGCGCCTAAGCAAATTTACAGTGTTACTCCAACCAACCTTTCATAATTTCAATAAATGACTTTTTTACCTTACTGATTGATGTCAGGTAAACGAAGAGCATGTGGGTTTAGTTATGGAAGCTCTGTCTCACAGGCGAGGAGAGATTACTGACATGGGTCCAGTCCCTGGCCATGTTGGTAGAACTCGACTTTGTCTGACTTGTCCTTCTAGGTCAGTACTAGTTTCTTCTTCTATCTTCTCATCAATTTTTATTAATTCCCATCTCTTGTTATTCGTCAAATTTACATCTTCCTTTATTCGTGCTATCCCCTAATTTAACTTCTAATTTGCATTGTGTATCTGCAGATGCTATTTTTCTTGTGTATATTTTGTCCTTGGTGCACTTTTCAGTTAGTGATGTATTTAATGTGTTGAGAGTTTCTGTGTGATTACAGGGGTTTGGTTGGTTACAGAAGTGTGTTCAACAGCGTTACACGAGGCACTGGATTTATGCATCGTGCCTTCCTATGTATGCCTTTCGCGCTTTATTGCATTTGTTTTCAACGTCTTCTGCTTTCTCTTTAACTGAACAGTATTTCATTTTAATGTTTCTAGTGATGACCATTCTTTTGTCTAAAGTGAACATAATAATACAGACAAACATTATTGATTTTGATCTTAATATTGTTTGTCTTCTTTCTTTGTTTGCCTTGTGTAAATTGTCGTATTTTCTGTTTACAATTTTTCATTTTGATGTTTTTGTTATTTATGCAGCTTACGAGAAATATCGAGGTCCTCTTGGAAATGTCAGGAAAGGAGTACTGGTAATACATGTCACATTCATTGATTATTTTATTGTTGTTATTATATTTTTGGTGATAAAATTTATCATTACGTTTGATTTACATTTTTTTTATCTAAAATTATAACGTGGGCTTTGTGCTGGTGTATGGAAAACAGCTTCATATATTCTTTTTCTTTTTTTGTATTAATAGGCGCTCTATTCCAGTTTTTCATGTGTACATACCACAATGTGCTACTAAATGATGAAAATAGGCATGGTTTCTAAAACCCCGGGACAATCACACTCACTATTTTCAAGATAGTTGAAACATGTTTCGGAATGGAACATTACTAATGATAGTCCGTTTATCCCAATATTTATTTTTCCTTTGTCACTTTTTCATTTCGGTCCTTGATCCGTCAACATTAAATCTATTTTCCATATTGCATTTACTAGGTTTATATTCCAAACTTAATTGAATGAATTTGGTCAAACAGGTTTCGATGGGATTTGGGACTATCACTGCTCACGCATTGATGAGTTTAGAAGCTCGTGGAATGCTTTTTGTCAAACCTGGAATGGAGGTTGTTGTCATTACATTCTCTAGTTCTCAAGGCATTGGACAAAAATGCATACCTATGAAACTTGACATTTAATTATTTTAATAACTTGCAGGCATATGATGGCATGATTATTGGTGAACATTCTCGAGATTCAGATCTCGACGTAAGAAAATATATTTCACTATAATGATTTGAAAACTTTTTGTTGCTATGATAATGTTTTTTTTTTTTTTTGGATAACCTCTATTGTTGCTTCTAAACAGGTTAATCCAGTGCGAACTAAAGAGCTGAACAATATCCGTGCTGCCTCCAAGGATGAAAATGTGAAGCTAACTCCTCCTCGCCTTGTATGTACTCCAAAATCCATTTCTTTATGTATTTTTCCGCTCTTGCCTTGTTGACTTTATGGGAGAGGTTGGTTACTTGGTTTGCATGGCAGGAAATTTAATTACAAAGCTATTCAATTTGCGTAAGTTAAACTCATATGATGACAGAATGTAACCAAAAACTAGATTAATGTTACAAAAATCGCACAATAGTGTGACTTCTAAAAAATAACTACACAATCCCTTGCTTCCCACTTGTATGATAGAAGACAAATAAGGTAAAAAGCAATGTTTTCAGAACCGGACCGGACCGGCCGGTCGGACCGGTCCGACCGGGACCCGTGATGAAAACGGTCCGATCTGACCCTCAAAACCGGGAAAATTAGAAATCCGAGCCAAACATAGAAAACCCGGTTCGACCGGCCAAAACCGGTGAACCCGGAAACTGGTCAATGACCTGGGTTTTCATCTAATAAACTACGTCCGGTGGCTGTTGGTGGCGGGACACGGTCGGAATTTGTTGGGTGTGGCCGGATCTTTGTAGAATAGGCCAAGGTCGGCCGAAAATTGGCAGATCTGACCGTGGATTTGCGAATTTCGACGGATTTTGTCTTGGTTTGCCGGAAAAAGTTGTGTGTGTTTCTGGATATGGAGAAAGGAAAAATAAGAAGAAAGAAAAAAATGACATTAATAGAAAAGGGAGAGAGGGGGGGCAGATATGCTGGGTAAAAGAGGGTGACGGGTGGAAGTGAATTGTGGAGAGAGAAAGGGTGGACTGGTGGTGAAGATGATGGCAAGGATAGGGAATACGTAATATAATATTAAAGAGGAAGGGAGGGTGGGAAAGATAAAATGAATAAAATATGTAGAAAATATAAATTTAACATATTAATATTAATAAAAGTAAAGTAATTAAAAAATTAAAACATAAAAACCCGGGTTAAACCCGGTTGAACCGGTCTAACCGTGACCCAAATGCCTCGCCGGTTTTGTGTCCGGTCCGGTTCTGACATTGGTAAAAAGTAAATCAGCAAGGTAAAATTAGAAAGAGGTAACTCCTCTCTTCTATTTTGCCTTAGGCATTAAAATTCCAAGATTGGAAGCTGGAGTATCTTTCTAGGAATAAAACTCTAGCCTCTTTGATTAACCCGTCCAAAATGAATCCAACACGGAATACGTATGATACCTTCACTTTCTTTTGTAGTCTCTTATCTTCTACTCTTGATATGTGTGGATGGTTTTTAAACAATATAGCTAATAGCTTCTTCACGGACTTGAACGAATTCACCTAAGTGCAAATGATTTGAAATAGCTGCTGCTATTATGAATTGAAATCTTTGAGAATGTGCAAATATCTTGGTTTACTGTTTCATATTATTAAGTTTTCCTGCAGATAAATCTTGAGGAAGCAATAGGGTATGTTGCACCTGATGAGCTGATTGAGGTATGCACAATGTTCTCTATTGTTGATGATCAAGCATGTTTCTTTCCGATAACCAGTTTTACGAAACAAATTTTTTAGTGCTATTTAGTGAAAAATAAAAAAGATCACCTGATGTTGCATAATCCAATTTTTAACTAGTCCAGCCAATTCATAATAATCTATATACGCAGTTTCGTTTTTCAGTTTCACCCATCTCTTGGCATATTAATCAATTTTGGGGCATCTTGTATTGGATTATGCAGGTTACTCCAAATGCTATTCGATTGAGGAAGAAATACATGGATGTTAATAAGCGGAAAACAATGAGCAAAAAACCGAGGGAGTGAGTCAGCCTCACCTTCTTTCATTATGTTTCACTCGCACTCTCCTCGAGCAGTATACAACTTTGATGACTTCACACAGAGTCGCCGTTAATGATTAATACATTAGTCACACAGTTATATGTATAATATATTCTTTTACATATCATCATTTTTATGAACTGATAAGCATATACATCATATATGGAATAAGGTAAAGATTACACAAAACGCTTTTGCAGCTCGTTATTTATTTATTTTATTTGATGTTTTAGAACTTTTTGCACATGTAATAAGAAAATTATAATTTTTTTTATTGACGCTTCTGCATATTTTTTTCGGGTCATTACAAATAAACCCATCAATGGGTACTTATTCATAAAGAGATTCAAACAAAAAACTCAATTACTAATAAGTCCACACATGGTCCAAATTTTTGTAAAAGACAAAAATAGCCCCTCGTACTTTAATATGCTTCAATTTCATCCTTAATTTAATTTAACGTCAATTTGACTCCAAATTTCACATTTTATTCAATTTTGACCCACATTTTGTTTTTTCAAATTTCTTTTTTTTACCGCCGGATTCCTGCGTTGACTTTTCAATTTTTTTTTCTTTCGGATTTTATTGCCGGTTTCAGGTGTTGACCGGCGGTCAACTCTGGTCTCAGGCGTTGACTTTTTCGATTTTTTTTCCCGTTTAAACTTTTAACTAAGGTTGTAAAAAGCGGTTCGGAGGCGGTCATGGACTGACTCACGATTAATCGGTGTGGCGGTGATTAATGGGTGATAAATCGAAAATAAATCGATTTTTAAAATTTAATATAACATATTTCTAGATATTATTTATAAATACTCAAAACATATATAAAAAGATATTTAAACATAGTTATATCTCCAATACATCCTGATAAAATAATAAAAGTTTAATAATAATTAGATAATAATACATAAATATCCTTATAAAATATAAATAAGAAGGCAATTTTTCTAAAATCGTAAAGGTTTTTGACCGCCTCCGCCTCGGAGACCGATTAATCGGCCGCCTCGGCCGATTTTTAGAACACAGGTTTAAACAATAATATTGCTGTGATTGACAGTAATATTAACTATATTACTGTTAAACACAGTAAAATTAACTAAACTACAGTTTAACACAATAATATTGCTATATTAATCTGTAGCACAGTAACATTAACACAACAAAACTCATTATTATTGTGTAATAGAGTAATATTACTATGTTGACCGGTCAACAAATGTAAACATAATAAAAAGCCAAAATAATATTACCGTCAACCACAATAATATTACAATAATAGACAGTAATATTATTACGTTACTCCGTGAATAACTCAAACAAACGAAAAAATTCAAACAAAATAATAATATTGTTGTGGTTGACAACAATATTACTATAACAATAGTAATATTACCGTCAACCACAGTAATATTATTGTGTTTACAGTAATATTACAATAATAAACAATAATATTATTACGTTACTCCGTGAATAACTTAAACAAAACAAAAAGCCCAAAAAACTAATAATATTGATGTGGTTGACAATAATATTATTGTGTTTACAGTTATTTTACTGTCAACGACAGTAATATAATTACATTAACTTGTCAACATATCAAACAAAATTAAAAAAAAAAAAACAACAGAAAAAATAAATAATAATATTACGTTAATTTACTGTCAACGGCAGAATAATTACATAAATGTATTGTCAACGGCAGTACAATTACATTAATGTACTGTGATTGACAGTATAATTACGTTAATTTACTGTCAGTGACAGCACAATCACGGTCAACGTTTAGAGGCAGACATAAAAAAAAACACTAAAAAAAGTCAACGCCGAAGACCGGGCCGGTCAACGCCGGAATCCGGCGATAAAAGAATTTTTGTTGAAAAAAAAAAGTGTTTGAAAAAAAAAGTCAAAATTGAATTTTTGTGGTCAAAATTGATTAAATCGGTGTACAATTAAGAATTGGGTATGAAGGTTTGTGGGTAATTTTGTCATATACATGAATGTTTCCTTTATTTATAATAAATATTAAAGGGATGGGCTTATTGGTGAAAGAGATATAGCGCCTAAACCTAGAATAATAAAGATGATTCGTTAGGGACCTATGCACAAAAACCCAACAAAAGAATTAGGTGACCGTCAAAGAATCGGAAAGAAATGCAATTAGACTGGCAAACTGAAAAATTGGCAAGAGCCGATTTCTACAATTCAAGAGGAAATAAGAAGAAACATGGCAGCGGTTTGAACCAATTTATTTATTTATTTATTTTTTTATAAACAAAATAGAATAACTGGTCTGATAAATGTCCTACAAGCTCAAAAAGGATTGAACCTATATAACCTAATACTACTCTCCACATCCCAATACCACTCCAACAATGCCTTGCATTTTTGTTGTTCCTTTATTTCCCTTTTTTTTTTGAACTTTATGCACATGTAATAGGAAAACTATATTTTTTTTTATTTACTAGAAAAGTGGATGTGCATTGCACGTGTGTGTATATATATATATATATATATATATATATATATATATATATAATTTAAAAAATTTAACTGAAAAATAATAAGTTACTATAAAAATATCTACATACTTCATGGTAATGATATTTGGGGCTTTAAGATATGCATCCCTAGTGGGAAAACTTATTAGATGACACACCCAAGTCTATAAAAACATTAGCCTCACATCCTTTTGTGAAATAGTGCCTATAGTACCCT
The DNA here is from genome assembly GCF_000504015.1 of Erythranthe guttata. Next base: position 769,118 of record NW_012193676.1, read on the forward strand.
TACAGTCACATTAACGCCGTTTGTTTTTAATTTTGGAAAAATAAAATTAAATCCCACCAATCCCGCAATTAGTAATCTCTGAGATTCTATTTTCCAAATCACACATTAACCGTATCATAATCCAACCCACTATCCCCCACTTCGCCCCCTCTTCGCCATATTAGGGTTTTTTTTTTTCCTTTCGTTCTCGTCTGCAAATCGATGGCGAGCAACATCATAGAATCCAAAAAAAAAAACGAATTGTCGGCGCCATTAACGTCTACGGATGTCTACGTCTAGAGAACCAGATCAAGTAAGTTTTGAGTTGATTTTGTTTTGAAATTATTTTTTTTGGGGGAATTTACAAAGTCGAATGAACAGGAGAGATGCGTATGAAGCGGCACCAGGACATAACTGAACTAGACCCTGGTACGATTCAAAGCATGTATATTTTTTTGTTTGTTGTTTTATAATTATGCGGGTATATATGGATTCCACCGAAGAAATCTATGGATTCGACCGATTGAAAATATACGCGTAAATATTTTCGTGACAAAAAATTGCAATCCGTTGTTGGTTAATCGCAGTTTGTATTCTGCTATGTTTCATGACTTGTGAGTGTAGTCATATATTATGTTGAGGTTTAGATTTGTGTTATTGTAGATAGTTGGTGTAAAAAGCCTGTATATTTCTATGATTGTAAAAACGCAGCTTGATTCTATGGTAGTCTATGAAATTATATGTGCTTCTATAGTATTCTATAAAAACAACAGTTGAAGAAATGCCATTAAATTTATGTGCAAGAGTGATTCCCTCATGTTGTACTGCCTTTTCTGATGTTATATTAACATTTGCTATTATATGATGTCTATGTAATTGATAGGATGACCAATCTTACTTATGCGTAAGTTTGTTGCTAATAAATCGTATATTTGACTTCTATATATATTTGTAAATATAAACTGATGATGTATTTCTATGGGTGTCTATGATTGGGTACTGTGTTGTCTCTCCTAGTTTCTATGGCAGTATGTGAGTTGATTTTGTACTACAGTAGTCTATGGCGTGACAACAGTATAAATTTTGGTACAGTTATTTTGTTGTGATGTTATTTTTGTTTTTTGTTTTTTGCAGATCTATGTTATAGACCTATGAAACAACTGCTGTTATGTGATTCTCTGTTTAATTGATAGCCTGACCTAAGTGGCATATTTAAAGCTAATTGCTAATGAATTGTTTATGTTTAACTACATGTATAATAAATGTAGTCCTGTGATATATTATGGATACTCTGATGTTCTATGGTTTTCTGTCAATTGCAATATTCCTAATTTCTTAATATAAATATACTGACCCTACAATTACATGGGATATGTACTTTTTAATCTTCACCCAAGCATTTAACTTTGATCACAACTAAAATATGGTTTGTTATATTCGCAGGAAAAGCCATGAATGTTGCGTGAAAAACGAGAAATAAAGGTGGTTATAGAGACGAGAAAGGACATTATAGATGTATGTCGCAGAAATGAGAAAGGACATTATAGAACACCTTCTGAAATACAAAATCAATTAGCCATAGAGTAGTCTCATTTATTTTGTCTATTGTACGCAAACGAAAACATTTGTAGAAGTTAGGTTTTTTCGCTCTATTTTGTAGTTGTGTTGAAATATTCGAAACAAGCTGCTGTTTATTGACACAATATCTTATCTATATATGCCTTTTGGAAGGTAGCTTTGTTGATTTTGTATACTTTTGTTTATTTGGGTATTGGAATACCATACATTATTGTGCAAATGCAGGTATTGAAATGACACAATGTCGAACACCGTAGTACTCACCATACTATAGTCTTCTTTGGCATACTATGGATTACTACATAAACGTTAATATTTTTCACAAAAAACAAAACAATTTACAAATGAGAAAGAACAGACAAACTTGAGGAAGAATAAATCGTGCAAGGTGTTGAAAAATAGCTATTGAAAAAATAAATTTAAAAGGAAAACTAAGTTAAAACAAGTTAACATATGAAAGTGAAACAAAACATACCCCCGCCAAAAAAAGTTACAATACCGAAAATGAAACAGTTCTACCGACCCATAAACCCATGAAATTCAGTTTGATACATTTGTAGAATTTTGTTCGTTCGGTGTTTGGAATAGTATGCGTAAGGTTGACTAACCAATTGGGGATAATTGTGTACAGATGGTATTGAATGTAAACATATGGCCGCATATAATATTGTAACATACTACAGTTTTCTTTGGTATACTATAGATCACTACACAAACTTTAGATATGCAGACTTAGTGATAAAGTGCACCAACACTGTCTGGATTGCATTGTTTCTATCTTATGGTAATTGTTGCAATGCTGTCATTATTGTGATCCAAATATTAACCGTACAATGCAATGAGATTCTATGTAAAAATCATAAACATATATGTTATTTTCCGGAAAATGTTTTGTCTGTGCACAAATGTACTGTATAGCAAACTCAATTATGGAATTGCTCAAACATAAATCCTTAAAAGTAAAATTAAAACAGAAAAATTATTTAAATCAAATGAATCCCTGAAAAGTACAAAAACAGTGCGGACAAAAACATAAATCCATAAAAGAAAGAACAAACATTCGTCACAAAAAAAAAAACCGATATTAAAATGACACAATGTTGCCCAAAACATAAATCCATGAAAAGAAACAAAAGAAAATACTAAGTCTTTAGATCATTGCAAACTTGAAACATATAAACAAAAACTCAAAATCAAAACTACTAAATAGCCCTTGTGCATGTCTTTTTGTTGTGGGTTCCAACCTGGTTGCAGCGACTACACCTCATCCTCCCCGCTTAGCTCTCACCCCTAGAAGCAATTCTTTTTCTCTTTGGTCTACGATGTTTCGGCTGGAACTCAGGTGGACCAATGACGGCCAACGGCGGATCCGCAATAGGCCAAGCAAATGGAAAACCATATTGCGTATGTACAACTCATTCCAATTAGCCCTCACATAACCGATAAGCATGTTGAAATTCATATCACCAGACACATTCTTGATGCTAAAACATTTACCGTACAATTAGAAATCGACATAAATGAAAATAATGTGAAAATAAAAATCGAACATAAATGAATCTGCAAATAAATATATTAATACAATAATTTACGTGAAATCTTGGTTTCACTGTACAATTAAATTTTCAAATTTATAAGTGGATCTTGTGCGGAAAAAGAAAACAAAAAAAGGTAAAACAAAAAAATAAAAATTGAACAGACATCAAACCAACAACGCACGAAGAACCACTGATATGCGATGAGGAAGACAATATCTTCTTGAAGAAGAAGATCAAACAAATCTCGAATGAATACGCTCAAAGTTTAGCCGATTAGCACTATGTATTGTTATCTATGGAATCTTCTTTACTTACGTGCATTATATATTAATGAGATTATATAAAGATAAATTTACTATCCCTGATAGAACGTGATTGATACGTGATCCCTATTTACAAGGGAAGTGATTTATTAAAGAGACATAACTCTTTATAACGCCACACAAACGTCCTGTTAAAACTAAGGGTATTATTGGCATATTTCAAAAAAAAAACCCTTATATCATATATTTTTTGAACTGAGGGATTTAGTTACGAAGAAAATATTGGGCCCGTATCCTACGTCTAATAACGTTTCGTATGAGGGACCTCCAGCATATTAACCCTTAAATTCTTCCACTATAATTGAATAACTTCATAATTAATATTGAAAATAGAGGTACTTTCATAATTTTGTTTATATTTACTTATGACTTTTTTTCTTTTGTAATTTTGACAATTTGAAGTCTTTTCTTTTATTTCTTAATCACTCGTTCAAATTTTGGATGATTTATTTAAACTGATGCTATTATTTTATTTTACATGGAACCAATGTTTTAAATACACATGGTCGGTCGAACCGGTTAAACTAGGAAGCGGACGATTCTCCAGTCCGATTCGATATAAAACCTGCAAAAATCAAAGCGAATGACTGTCAAATAATGAAAAGAAATCGTGATTGGACCGGTGAACTGAAAAACTGTTAAGAACTGATTTGTACAATTGAAGAGGAAATAAGAAGAAACGGGGCAGGGGTTGAGATGAACCGATTTTTTTCTTCTTCTTTATAAACGAAACAATGTAACCGGTCTTATAAATGTCCTACAACCGAGCTCAAAGGTGATTGAACCCTTAATCTAATATTACACTCTACATACAATACCACTCGGACAATGCCCTTGCATTTTTTGCGGTTCCTGTTTTTTTTTTTTTTTGTGTGAACTTTGTGCTCATGCAGTAGAAAGCTAGATTTTTTGTTTACTAGAAAAGTGGATGTGCGTTGCACTTATATGTGTTTATTTATTTATTTTTATTATTGGTTTTCTAACTTAAAAATAGTAATTAGTATTAAAATATCTACATATTTTGTGATGATGATATTTTCTTCCACCATAACTGAATAACTTCATTTAATATTGAAAAATAGAGGTACTTGTATAATTTTATTAATATCTACTTATGACTTTGTTAGTATTTTTTTTCTTCCGTAATATAGACAATTTGAAGTCTTTTCTTTTGTTTCTTAATCGCCGTCAAAATATTGGATGACTTATTTCAAGTGACACTAATAGTTTTTTACTTGGAACCAATGTATTAAAAATAGGATCGGTGTGTCAAACCAGTTTAACTAGAAACCGAATGTTATCCGGTTCGATTAAACATAAAAATCAAAGCATCGGACGATTGCCAAAAAAATGGAAATAATCGCGACTGGATTGGCGAACTGAAAAATTGTTAAGGACCGATTTCTACATTTCAAGAAGAAATAAGAAGAAATGGGGGCAGGGGTTGAGATGAACCGATTTTTTTATAAACAAAATAAAATAATAGATCTTATATTTAAACATTTGTTCTTTCCTCGAACTGAACCTACCCTTATCCCTCCATATATTAAATTAAGCAATATATTATTTTGTTAGTAAAATTAATAATTATTTTCTTTTACTTTATGCAAATTGATTACCTTTGTATTGTATCGTTATTGTTGCACATATGGAGGGAGTATTGAGATGTGATTTACATATTTTTTTGTGATCCTCTGCATTCTCACGAATATTAAAAACCCTATGTGTTCTTCACGTTCGAATAGCAAAAAGAAATCTCACGAAATTTACTGGTTATAATCTATAATTTGTGTGGGGAATCATGATCGTGTACGCAGGGGGAAACAAAAATTTTCTATGAAAACAATTTTAGTCATATAATCACGTACTCGACAATAACAATTAATTGCGCACCTTAACTCTTGTTGGGGGTCGTTCAAATAGCGATTAAATTACAGACCATAAGAAAGATTAACAAATGAAACAAGAGTTGAAATACCTATGGGAGTAGGGAATTAGGGATACAGATAATATCTATATAATTAAATAAAATAAAAATAGAACAAAGAAATGAGCAAATCTTGACAGATCCCAGATCTGTATTGAGAGGGGTTGACAACGGCTACGGCTCAGTCCTCCGATCCCGAGTCCACGTCCAAGCCCCAGTCGGCGGCAGCTCCACTTCCTGTGTCAGGTTCCCTTCCTCACAGGCCTCGCAGCCAAAATACCCTCACAGTCTCGGCCCCAACCCAACCCACAAAGGATACGGTTTCCCACAGTGTATAAAAGGCCCAAATCAGATTTTCCCTCACTCACGAAGATTTCGAGTTGCTCACAACAGAGGAATCGAAAACCAGAAGGAAGAAAGAAGGGTAGTATCACTCGTATCCCTCATCTTTCAATATGCCAAGAATATATAGGCTCAGAGACGAGATATCGAAGGCAAGAATCATTGAAGACTTGATTCTTGCCATGGATCTCGGAGAGCAGATCGGAGAAGAAAGGAAAGAAGAGAAGCAGCGGCAGATAGAGAGAGAGAAGAGAGATTAGGGTTTGAGACTTAGCAGGAGAAGGAGAGAGTATATAAGTGAGGGATGAACGGTCCAGATCGAGTCCCGTCATCCAACGGTCAAGATTACAGGCTGCATGGGCTTAAGTGAGGATGGGCCGACTCCTTGGAAATGGACCGCCAGGTGGGTCATATGGCTTGGGCCCGATCAGACATTTGGGCCCCCATATTAAACTAACATTCTCCACCTGGGACCAAATGGGCCATCGGGACAAATTTGGGATGGGAGGTCATCATTGCCGTTTTAATTTTCCTGCACTCAAAAACACAAAGTCAGTATAGTACAATAATGATCACAAAGATTAAATAATCACAGAGATTAGGGGGCAGTCACAAAGCCAGCCCAGCTAGTACATATAGGGATCAAGATTGAGAGATTAGGCTCAAGCTTTTCAAGCATGAGCGAAACTTCTCGAGTGGAAGGCACTTAGTACCCATATCTGCTGGATTAAATTGTGATGGAATCTTTTCCAGCTTGATAATACCCTGTTCCACAATATTACGAATAAAATGGTATTTAATCTCAATGTGTTTAGTACGATCGTGGAAAACAGGGTTTTTACATAATTGAATTCCCGATTGGCTATCCGAGAAAACAGTGACATCCTTTTTAAGAAAACCAATTTCGCGTAGAATGCCTTTAAGCCATATAGCTTCTTTTATTGCCTCGGTGGCAACAATGTATTCAGCCTCGGTTGTAGATAGGGCTACAATATTCTGCAGTTGCGATTTCCAACTAATGCATGATCCACACAAAGTGAAAACGTAAGAAGTTGAGGATTTCCTACTGTCTCTATCATTCGCAAAGTTAGAGTCAACATAGCCAATTAATTCAATTTCAGTTTCAGACTTAGAAAAATTTAGGCCAATATGCAAAGAGTGTTTCAAATAACGAAGAAGCCATTTCAAAGCTTCCCAATGCGGCATACCTGGATTTGACATATAACGACTCAAACAACTTACCGCATAAGCTATATCAGGACGAGTGCTTACCATCAAGTACATCACAGAACCTATCGCATTGGCATAAGGGATATTTTGCATAGAGTCAATTTCAGTTTCAGTCTTGGGGGACTGATCCTTACTTAACTGGAAATGGGCAGCTAAAGGCACATTTGTGGTTTTAGCATTAGACATAGCAAATTTTTCTAATATCTTTTTCACATAAGAAATTTGATTCAAGAACAGCAGATTACTACCACGATTTCGATCAATATTCATGCCCAAAATTTTCTTAGCATCTCCCAAGTATTTCATGTCAAATTGTTCACTTAGACACATTTTAACACGATCAACAGATTTCACACAAGGGCTGATTATGAGCATATCATCAACATAGATCAACAAGAAAATATGCACAGAGCGAGTATCTTTGAAGTAAAGACAAGGGTCATAATCACTTTTCTTAAACTTCAATGAAAGCATGCAAGAATCGAATTTCTTATTCCATTGCCTAGGTGATTGTTTCAAGCCATATAAAGATTTTTTCAGCAAACACACATATTCAGGCTTTTTAGCATCTACGAAGCCCTCGGGCTGTTTCATGTAAATATGCTCATCTAACTCACCATGCAAGAAAGCAGTTTTTACATCCATTTGTTTCAATTCCCAATTAAAATGCGCAACTAATGCAAGCATAATACGAACAGTGGTAAATTTAACAACGGGGGCAAAAATTTCAGTATAATCTATACCTTCCTTTTGCGTGAAACCTTTAGCAACAAGACGAGCCTTATACCTAATGGAGTCTACCTCATCCTTAACCTTAAACAACCATTTGCAGTCTACCAAAGAGCAATTAGTAGGTTTAGGAACAAGAGTCCAAGTTTGATTAACATGCAAAGAGTTCATTTCTTCTTTCATAGCATTTAACCATTCGGCTGATTTATCAGATTTTAGAGCATCCCTAACAGTTTTAGGTTCATTGCTATCTATAGATTCAAACACGTTGAAAACATGAGAAGCAAGATGAAAGCTATCAAAACGTTGTGGAGGCCTAGCATTTTCACGTCTAGGTCGATCTCTAGCAAGTTGATAATCAGACAAGTTATCCACATTAGGCAAGTCATGTTCAACATTTTGGTCATGTAAACTTTCAAGTATTTCAGATTCAATATCAGGCAGATTTTCAGATTTAACAGTAGGCAACTCCACCTCATTTGGAGCAGCCTCTGAATTCACAGTATTATGCACAACGAGACAAGGAAAAACAGATTCATTAAAAATCACATCACGACTAATGGCAGTTTTATAGCCATGTTCCCCTTTAACCCAAAGTCTATAACCTTTAACCCCTTCAGGATAACCCAAGAAAACACATTTCACAGAACGGGGTTCAAGCTTATCACTTTTATGATGCATGAATGCAGCACAACAAAAAACACGTAAGTTGGACAAATCAACCTTTTTACCCGACCAAACACATTCAGGCAAATCACCATTTAAAGGCACAGAGGGAGATCTATTAATCAAATAGGTGGCAGTCAAAACAGCCTCACCCCAAAACATGGTTGGTAAACCCGAAGTGGCGAGCATGGCTCGAACCCTCTCTAAGAGAGTTCGATTCATGCGTTCAACCACCCCGTTTTGCTGAGGGGAGTAAGGAACAGTTTTGTGCCTTTTAATACCAGATTCAGAGCACATAGTATCCATTTCTTGATTACAAAATTCTGTACCGTTATCTGTCCTAAGGGTTTTTATCCGTTTTCCTGTTTGGTTCTCAATATAAACTTTCCATGTTTTGAACTTATCAACAACATCAGATTTTTGTTTTAACAGGAAGACAAACACCTTACGAGAGAAATCATCAATTATGGACAGAAAGTAACGGTTCCCACCAAGTGTCGGAACACTGGCAGGACCCCACACATCAGCATGCACATACTCAAGAATATCAGAACACTTAGAAGGGTTAGGGGAAAGGGTTGGTTGAAAAGAAACACGGGTTTGCTTTCCAACGATGCACGAGTCACACATAGTAACATCAGACACTTTATCATTGCCAAAATAGTGATTGTTATGCAGAATGCTGAGACCTTTGTTACTAATGTGACCTAGTCTATTATGCCACAGAATCGAATGATCACTTTGAACAGCATTCACAGAAGCAGAGGATTCAGAATGACATACATACATATTTTGCATTCTTATAGCCCTAAAACATAGAAGATTACCCCTCATAATTTTCATGCAACCATTTCCCCAACCACCATGAAACCCATCATCTTCTAAGATAGCACATGAAATCAAATTTTCATTCAAATTAGGAACATGCCGCACGTTTTGCAAAGTTAACACATAACCAGTTTCAAACTTTAAGCAAACAGTTCCGATTCCATGAACTTGCCGTTTTGTGCCATCAGCCATAGTCACATTGCAATTATTCAATGATTCATATTGTGAGAAAACATGTTTCATAGGAGTCATATGATGTGAGCATGCAGAATCTAAAAACCAATCATTTTCACCAAGAGATGATAGCACAGAATTCACACAAGCATGTTCTCCAACCATAAACACATCACCAAGATTATTATCAGAAACATGATTAGCATGCTGATCATTAGAGTGCTTATTAGGCTTAGTACAGTTCTGAGCATAATGACCAGGTTCACCACAATTATAGCACTTACGATTACTAACACGAGTTTTCGACTTACTCCTGCCCCTGCCCTTTTTCTTTTGAAAATTGTTTTGATGAGAACTATTTTGAAAAACATTTTGGTTAGTGGAGGAAGGCTTATTTGAAAAACGGTTTTGTTGCCTTCCTCTCACAAAGTTCACCTCACCAAAACTTTTATTGCTTTTGTTAACTCTCAAATCCAGTTCTTTGCTCTTTAAACCGTTTATGACAGTGTCAAGAGAAATATTATCCCTGCCATACTTAATAGCAGATTTCAAATCATTGTAAGAATCAGGGATTGCATTTAACAAAACAATGGGAGTATAGTTATCAATACTTTTGTCTCCCGTCAGTTTAATATCCTGAACTAATCTGGTAAACTGATCTATGTTCTCATCAATATCTTTGGTTAGATCCAATTTGAATCTAAAAAATTTTTCGAGTAAAAATAGTTTTGAGGGCAGAGAAGTTTCAGTGTACAGCTCATCTAATTTATCCCAAAGACCTTTAGCAGAATCATGCATACCTACCTTTCTAATCACAGAGTCAGAAAGATTCAATATAATGGCAGAGTAAGCAAGTTCATCAAGTTCTGTTTTCTTAGCAGCACTAGTGTCAGCAGCATAAGATTTATCAAGAGCCACATAGCATCTTTGTTGAATTAGCACACCTTTCATTTTCTGTTTCCAAATAGAAAAATCACCCTTACCATCGAAAGGTGCCATAGTATAAGCAGACATAGCAGACATAGTAATTTCATCACAAAGCAAGATATTAGACCAATTTTTCACTATAGACCAAAATTGGGATAGATGCATATGCAACAAGGATAGGTAATCTTGGAGACCCTCCCTCACAGGATTCCAGGGCACTTGCGGTCCGGTCAAGTGAGGTCGAGAATCCAAGTTATACCACCCTTTAATATTTATATATATAAGTGGGCAGATTATACATGCAGCGGAAGAACAAGATTCACACAGAGATAAGAGTGGCACACAGACCACAACAGAAAACACACAGTGTGGCACACAGACCACGAATCACACAAAGTGGCTCACAGTCCACATAATCAAAAAATTAAGGCAGTACCAATCACAGCAGAAAATTAAATCCCAACCATAGGGGGTTTAGGGTACAATACCTGAGCGGAATCCGGTTGGATTTCCGTACGCCCTATTTGAACGAGCACCACCCAACTTGACGATGCTCTGGTACCACTGTTGGGGGTCGTTCAAATAGCGATTAAATTACAGACCATAAGAAAGATTAACAAATGAAACAAGAGTTGAAATACCTATGGGAGTAGGGAATTAGGGATACAGATAATATCTATATAATTAAATAAAATAAAAGTAGAACAAAGAAATGAGCAAATCTTGACAGATCCCAGATCTGTATTGAGAGGGGTTGACAACGGCTACGGCTCAGTCCTCCGATCCCGAGTCCACGTCCAAGGCCCAGTCGGCGGCAGCTCCACTTCCGGTGTCAGGTTCCCTTCCTCACAGGCCTCGCAGCCAAAATACCCTCACAGTCTCGGCCCCAACCCAACCCACAAAGGATACGGTTTCCCACAGTGTATAAAAGGCCCAAATCAGATTTTCCCTCACTCACGAAGATTTCGAGTTGCTCACAACAGAGGAATCGAAAACCAGAAGGAAGAAAGAAGGGTAGTATCACTCGTATCCCTCATCTCTCAATATGCCAAGAATATATAGGCTCAGAGACGAGATATCGAAGGCAAGAATCATTGAAGACTTGATTCTTGCCATGGATCTCGGAGAGCAGATCGGAGAAGAAAGGAAAGAAGAGAAGCAGCGGCGGATAGAGAGAGAGAAGAGAGATTAGGGTTTGAGACTTAGCAGGAGAAGGAGAGAGTATATAAGTGAGGGATGAACGGTCCAGATCGAGTCCCGTCATCCAACGGTCAAGATTACAGGCTGCATGGGCTTAAGTGAGGATGGGCCGACTCCTTGGAAATGGGCCGCCAGGTGGGTCATATGGCTTGAGCCCGATCAGACATTTGGGCCCCCATATTAAACTAACAACTCTTCCCACGAAATTTAGATTAACATGCATATTAATTCCATAATTAAATCTCATAGCATGCTCGCAGTAAATCATAATTCAAACATAAATAATTTCACGAAATCATTCAACCAAAATCATACTGCGAATATCAACATTTAATTTAATGTAATTAAATTAAAACCTAATACGGATCCATAAATTACCTCTCGAAGCATGGGGAGAAGTCTCGGATTGAAGTTGACTGCCACGGAAACCAATCCGTGTAGTCGGGAGAAGCGGCGGCGAAGCGACAACGAAGGACGCGCGGATCAGCGGCAGCGCGTGAGGTTCACGCGCTGACTTGGAGCGGCGCGTGAGGGCACGTGCGGCGGCGGATCGACCACGGTGTTTCGGCAGATCGGCTTCTTTGTCTTTCTCCTCTCGGATTTCACCTCGTATACTGAATTCAACTGATACGTGGACAACAATTAATCAACATTCAATGCTCAAGACACATATTTCTCTAGTAATTATTTTAAATTGCATAATTTAACAACCTTTCAAAGCATTTTCAAATAATTTAAAAATCAAAATTTGAAACCGTACTTGGTTCTGTCTTGTTGTGCTTTAGTCATGGTCTATAGACGATGGTGGTGATGGTTGGGCGATGCGCCGCAGTTTGGAATTTAAGGGAGGGTTTGTTTTCTTCTTTTCTTGCTCTTCAACTAATGAAAATGTTCCTCTAATAAAAAAAACTAATGAAAATGTTGAAAATGATATTTTATTGTTTTTGTATAAGTTGTATGTTTTTTTTGACGGAAAATATTTTATTGTTTTTGTATAAGTTGTATGTTTTTTTTGACGGAAAAAACATAATTATATTAGGCACTCATGGCCTGAGACAGGGGAGGGTCTCACCCTCCAAAGAATCCAAATTCTCACGCAAAGCAATATCGTTAGCTAGTTTATTGGCATCACGCCTTACAAAAGAAAAGGAAATAGAAGAGAAGAGACAAGAGCGAGCTAAAACTGCCTCAATTATAGCGCCGAATGAAGTAAGAAGAATCTCGGCCATTAAGCGCATCGATCACCGGGAGACAATCACCCTCAATAATAATGTCAGGCCATCTAAAGCTTAACGCCATAAGAGTAGCTTGCAAAACAGCCCGAACTTCCCACTCGGCAAGCAACACTCGGCCAAGATGCCGAAAATTCTGCCACCACACATTTGACCTTGTGAATCTCTAGCAACGATAGATGTGTAATAGTGATCATTACCTTGCGAAAAAGTTGCTTCAACGTAGGGGTGGGAACGAGCCGAGCTCGGCTGCTTTTGGCCAGCTGGAGCTCGAGTCCATGTTGCCGAGCTCGAGATCATCGAGCCAAATTTTTTTGGCTCGAGCTCGAGCTCATTTAATTTTTTTTTTCTATTGTATTATTATTTAATTTTTTATTCAAATTATTTATTTTTTTATTAAAAAATATTTATAGGAAAATAAAAAAAATAATAATAATAAACTCTAGTTTTATATTTTTTCTAATTTTTCTATTATTATTATTATAATATTTTATATTATTATGAATTATCTAAGTAATAGAAATTTGTTTCTATTTAAATACTAAAAATATTTATTATTATAGACTATTTACTATTTAGATAATAATAATAATAATAATAATAATAATATATAATATTAATAATATATATATATATATATATATATATATATATATATATATATATATATATATATATATATATATATATATATATATATATATATATATATATATATATATATATATATATATATATATATATATATATATATATATATATATATATATATATATATATATATATATATATATATATATGTGTATGGGCCGGCTCATATATATAGAGAGATATATATATATATATATATATATATATATATATATATATACCCTATATATATATATATATAAAATATATATATATATATATATATATATATATATATATATATATATATATATATATATATATTTATATATAAAATATATATATATATATATAAAAAAAAAAAAGGCAACTCGCGAGCTGTCGAACAACTAAATTCGCTCGAGCTCGAAAAACCCCAGCTCGAGTTCGGGCCGGCTCGTCGAGTTCGCGAGCCGGCTCGGCTCGTTTACCACCCCTACTTCAACGTTAACTTTAATCACCCCTATTGGTCGTGGAGGGGGAGAACATGGCCTGGGACCGCTTGTCGACGACGCTAGGACTCAAACGAACTTCATGAAATGATTCCATGTGCGTGTATAAGTTGTATTTCAATAGGGGTGTTGTTGTACTTTGGGGTCTTAATCTAAAAAAATGTAAAAAACATGTCTTAAAATGTGGTCTTCAACTAATACAGTTAAACCTCTATAAATTACTAAATTAGTCAAATTCTATTAGTTTAGCGAAATATTAATTTAATAAAGAAAATTTTTAGCACTTTGCTCTCAAATCAGGACTGAAAAAACATATTATTTAAACGAGTTTATTAATTTATCAAGTATTAGTTTATTGAGGTTCTACTGTAGGTATTGAAGTAAGAAAAAATTGATATTTAAAATAGCCGCCCCCTTCCCATGATGCTAACAGCAATGGTAAGTAACATTTCAATTTGAAAATAATGATCACCGTTTGTTTAAGCCCAAAAAAGAAAAAAACTCAAAAGGTCTAGCTGACCGGAAAACGAGAAAGAAAAAAATAACATGACGAGCCCTCCCCCAACCATCAGGTATATCTGCTGCAACAAAAGATGGCATTTGATTCAAATAAACACTTGAAAAAACAAGAACAAAGTTCCCGACCAAGATTGAGTAATTCACGCCACCTATATATGCAACAAAGTCACTGTTTGACATAGAATGAGACAACATAACATTTTCGAAAGTCAGTAGGTTATATAGTACTAGACAGCTCATTTAATTCTTGATCATAACAAGATTGTTCATGGCATATGCCTCCTAATTGACAAAAACTACAACCATCTTGAGTGCCAACTTATACACCTCGCACAACTTCTTTTCTGTAATAGATGCTTGACCTGTGCAACACGAGTACAAGTTTAGCTCCTTTATCGCACGACCTCCACAATTTGGTAAGCGTAAAAGAAACATATACAAATTCAAACCTATTGATAGAGCCATTGTGGCACAATCAAATTGAAATTACACCTGAGAAAGACATTTGACACAAACATGTTCATTTCTTTTCCTCTTCTTTCGGTGCCTTGTCTTCTTCCTTGGTCTGCTGCAACCATATTTGTTAGTTAAGAGATAAAGATAAAGCAAAAGGTTCCATATTTAATTGTCTCATAACTTTCGAAGAAAATCAAAGAATATATCAGCTTTAGCATGTTTCTCAAAAGTTTGTTCTCGATAGTTATGGTTATACGCAAAGAAACATCTAATAATCTCTCCAACATTTGCATCCATATGCATTTTCCAAAAACAATCACACGGCTAAGGAAGACAAGATTAAAACAGAGTAAACCACAGCCAAACTAAGATAATTTTTCAGAAGGAACTAATATGACACACTTCAATTAAAAAGAGTACAAACAATACTTTGAGGAACTCATGACACATTAATTTTTTGTAAGCAAACAGTTAAACAATCAATAACACCACTTTTCAGGAAAAACATAGTATTTGTCTCATATTATTATTGTACAGTGATCTTGCTATCAACTGGTCCAAAATCTAATGTTACAGCTGCCATCAAAGTCACTCGAATATGTCATCTAAACTTCCAAAACATAAGGAACATATTGCATAAAACCGTGTTTTCACAAAAAATGGAGGAAAATAAACTAAAATGTGTGCTAATCGCTCTTGCCTAGGTCAAATCCAATGGCATTAACTTTTTACTCATCTATAACTGCATTACAACAGATTTCATCCTTGAAGAGGGGCAGAGAGGTCACCTAGGTGGAGAGAAGAGGCTGTACTCATTTCTATAGACTCTCATTATTCTAACTAACATCTCTCCTTAATTGTCCTAGAACTTATAACATTAATTCAGGTCTTTGAGCAATTCTAATGAAGATCAAAAGGCTGATCAGATAAAATTAACAGATGTGGTAAAATTTCTTGTTAAAAGTATTTATAACACTGACCTGCTTTAATTTGTGCCCCGAATTTTCATCTATTATTTCATTTTTTTAATTTGAAACTACATTGAATTTGGAACGAAACAATGTGAAAGTTGTGACTATCTTGATTCAGGCAACAAAAAAATGCAAAACTTTTTATTTGCTTTTTAAAGGTGTCATTTAAATTGCATTCCGGCAGGTGCATTAGCAGCACAGTCAATGTTAGCTTCTAAGAGAATATGGTTTTTATGCAGATCTTTCAGTTGCATGGGATTTTTAGGGGTTCCTCGATACAAAGAGTTTTTGCAGTCTCTATGTATTTTACCATAATACTACCTAGAATTGCATGAGAGAGACAGAGAGAAATTATTAAGATAAACAGTAATCATTATTAAATATCAACCATTCATCCAATTTCATCAACCAAAATATCATCTGCTGAACTCACCTCAGACTGATTCTGCATGGAAGCAAGCAAGTCTTTGACATGGGGGTCATTTGGATCAACACCTGGGAGCTGTTAAAGCAAATACACCATGAATAAACAGCAAGTGCCAATTTAATGTTACTTTCATTTTTTTGAGCATCTCTAGCACATAGTTAATGAACAACAGGAATATTTTAGTATAATAAACTTACTGAAGCAAGGATGGAGGACATGAAGGATTGATCTGCCAACAGCTTATTCACATCTGTCTGGTTTGATTGATCTGCTGCACTTTCTTCTTGCACAGACAATTGAAGGGCTACAAGAATCATGAAACAAAAGGTAAGAAGTAAAATTTTGGCAATAGGCGGATCTGAATGCAGAGTGATGTTAGTAAATTAAGGCAGAACCTCCAGCAAAATAGTTCATAGACATTACACTTTTGCCATTTTCTAAAGAGTATAATCAAAATAACAAATTGAAAACGAAGGAAAGTAAATATAATACATCAAAATGCTAAAAACATTGCTCTCCATTTGTAACCCAATCTATTAATTAGAAGTGTCTAGGAAAAAACCAATTCAAAATGAGTATTATGCTATGAAGTGTCTGTGATATAAACGAATTTGCCAAATCAAGTTCTTTAAATAAACTGTAGTCAAGGAATTCCGTATTTCTAATGATTCTCCAAAAGACAACATCGAGGTCTACAACTGTGAAAGATGAACAAAATTTGACGAGCAGAGTTGAATATATTTGGCAGGTTTAAATTTGAAATCTAGCAAAGTACCATACAGTTCATGCATATATCAGAATCTGACGTAACTTATTTGCTTTTTTAGTTTTTCTTTTTCTGGGTTGACGGGTCTCGTACACATGATTTGTAAGTTTTAAAACTATTCCCATCAGTTCTGCTGCACCTTAATATAGAAATACAACAAAATTATCCAATACAACAAACATGTGTATTTATATCCAAAGCAAATTAAGAAATTTATTGAGCTTCATAACAAGTAGAAAAACATAACCACGGAAAAACAAATCCTATCAATAATAATTCCTCAAAAAAACTGAAATAATTTTACGAGGTTTATGTAACTAATTAACTGCCAGAAGAAAAAGTGTAACCGAGGATTTGCCACAATGCCTAAAATGAAAAAAACTAATTAGTTTCAACAGTAGTTTTATTATAATGGGTAGGAAATTGGAGATTAGCATCCAAAGCATTGTGTAAAGATTGTTATATATTAATTTTCTTACGTTAGACTTAGATTTATCATCCAAAAAGTGTAAACAAATAAAGCCTTATTATTCATATTGTCAATGTGTCGGTTTAGGATCAAAAGGTAAAGTTAAGCAAGCTTGATCCCACTCACATTCTTGTAATAAATATTCTCCTTCTTGGATAAAGTTGATTTTAAGATGCAAAATAATTAGAGTAAATCCAAGAAGTCTGTCTACTCAATCTTCTATACAATTGGTTGTTCTCTAGATAAGCAGTAGACCAAAGTAAACCAAAATTTCTATAGAAAATTCCAAAGTAAAATACCACAGCTCACTCAGTTTCAAATTTGTTGCTGCTATTTTCCTATCTGGAAGATCCTAAAATAAGGCCCTATTTCCTGATGTTGGACGATTTTGGCAAACACCAACGTATTGCTTTAAATATTAATGTGACATCATCATTTCTCAACTACTACATTGAAGTGGTGAAGAGTAGACACCCCAAAAATCAGTGTTTTACGTCTAATTTATATTTTGAGGAGAAGGGAATAACAAATTCAGCAAATAATAAAGTAACATAATGGAAACAATAGACAGGTATAAGGCATTTTCCGACAAATATGAGCTCTAACCAAGTTGCAAATCATGGTCAGCAGAGGCGTCTGACATGTCAATGTCCTGCACAGCAGCTTTGGTGGAAGGATCATCCATGGACATAGCCAGGGCTTGCTGTAACAATGCATTCTCATCATCCTGTAAAAACATATCAGTTAATAACTGTGGTTAATTATTCATCAATGCACAGGATATGAATAGAGAAGTTTCAGGTTCCTTTTCAAAACATTTAACCACCTGAGTGAGGAAAAGAACGTGAATATACAAAGGAAATAAAAAGCATGTAAACCAACTGGATCGATAAAAAGATTCCAATGGAGCAACTATCCACATAAATGAGTCATAACTATGTGAAACTTCCTTTCGACCAAGAAGAACCTACTTCTGTTATTACTTTCCACCACAATACTTGATCTCCTAGCAAGACTAATCACATGGACTATGGCTTCTGAAAACAGGCAAAAGTTACATAACAAGGCAACAATGATTTCTCACAAGCTTCTATCACCATTTCCCTTCCTCAATCTGTCACTATTAAACAAACCGCTTTGTCTCTCAACAAATCCAAGTATTTGTAATTTTGACTGAACGCCTCTTGAAAAGTCTAAACCAAATCATGCTAGCAGTTCAACATAACAAACCAAATATGACATAACATAAAAGTACTTCAAAAATAAGAATAGATTATGAGTACAGATGCATATTTGCAACATATACAATAGCATTCATAAATTGTACGTCCAACCTAAAGACTCTAGTCTCCTGCAGAAAAAGGCTACATCTGATAGCAACACCTGAAGAACTCAATTAGCCAACGAACACAGAAACCCATGACAACACATTTATAAATAAATAATAATGACAACCATACTCTGATGACTCAAGATCTTTCGTATTCACATGATTATTAGAGTGATTAGTTTAAGTGGTTATATGTGAAGTAATGATTCTGCTTTATTTGGTATACCTTGTCCTTGCATGTTTATAAATCAACTATTCACAACACTAGTGCAAGGAAACTGACAATGTCCAGGAGCTACCTGTCATTTGTCATGCCCAAGATCTATGTGTTTTACATTTTGAAGAAAAGAACCAAGTCCATTTTGTAACTATCCCACAATTTATACAAACAGCAGAGATATAAACAAGAAATCAAAGAAAAGGAGAGTCCACGAGTAGCTGTCCTATGTCATGTAAAAACCTATGGGACTTGCACCGAAGAAAAGAGCCAAGTCCCAGTTTTGTTAGTATCACACAGTTTATACAAACAGCAGAGATAATAAACAAGAACTCAACGAACCGTCAGATCTTGTATCTTTTTTTCAGGTCTTGAAGTTTCAAGGTTCACACTGTCAGTCATGGTTGTATCCTGTGAAGTGGACTGCTGTTCTCCTTTTTCTTGATTTGCAACTTCTTCTGCAGCCTTCTTTGCAGCTGCTTCTTGCCTTGCTCTCTCCTCTTCCATTGATACACGAAGTGCAAGAGCAAGTTCAGGATCCATGTTTGGATCCACAAATTCATACCCAGAAGCAGCTGCAGCTGCTGCAAAACCACTCCCCCCTTCTCCATCGCCAGTAAAGATTGGGGTACTGCAGAAAAGAGATTGACATATAAAAATAAAAATAAAGTAATTCAAAACAATAGGTTCAATTTGAACAAAGATTGCAAGATAACCATAAAAACCTGATAAGCACATCCGAAAGAGCACTTGGACCACAAGGAACGTGAACAATATGACTGCTGTCATTGTTATTTACGGCAGCAAGCAATGCCTCAAGCTTCTCATTCTTTTCTTCATCTTCTTCACCAAAGCTTACAATGTCCAGAGCTACACTGTTCTTTTTCAATTTCCTTCCAATCAACTCTAACGCCTTCTTATCATATTTAACAGGACTAGAGACAAAAAAGTAAAAAACATATATATAGTTAAATACAAAAACAGTAGCCAAAAGTTCGAGTTGAAGGAACATATCATAGCTAATTGTACCTTCCCACAAACACAATTATCCTTTGTTGCTGCTTCTTGTTCTGACGATGCTTCAGGGCCAACTGTGCAACCTGGATCCCAGCCGCCAAATTCATTTCACCACCTATCTCTAAACCTACATACAATTGAAGCACAAGGTTAGCCGGTGTGCAACTCTAACATTCACGTAATCAAAACATATAACCTACAACTTGCTAATAAACAATTTATAGACCATTTCTAGTGTCAGAACATAATTTTCATACATTCTTACCAATATGAAAAGAATATCTCATTTATCTTTGCTTTTATTTATCCTAAAATACTATTAAGACTCAATACTAGTTCGTTAAACTTCTGCCTAATATAAAAAATATAAAATATAAACTCTACTTCTAATTATTACAAAATATTATTCATAAGAACAACAATGATCAAATTAAGATACTTAGTACAGTTGAACATAAGTACAAAAGCTAACCGTGCATGCAGGCCAGGATCTTGCCAAGATCACTAGTAGGAGTAACCAACACGCGAACACCTTTTCCAGCCATTGTTAAGACTCCCACTGTATTTTCCGGATTGGACTATGAAAAAGCAGTATATACCAGTAAGAGAAATGTGATTATACGGAAGGCGATTTTACAAGTAAAGAGGACAAATTAAGTCAGCGCACAAGAAAGGGATAAAAGCAGATATTTGTCCATCCTTGCTCATCAGTTTTAGTTTAGCATTAGATTTAGAAAGTATGGTTGCAAATTGCAATACAGTTGGAAACCATGAAATTTATTTTCCGTTCAGAATTCACTTTCAGGCTAGATTAAACGGAAACTTTTTCCAAATCAACAAGAAGTAAAAGTACGAGCGGACGAAATAGAAACCTAATCAACAATTCAACGACTGAGACAAGAGATGACAAAATTAACAAAAAAAATAGGGAAAACAGAAAAAAAAATTACTTGAGTTTTAGCTCCACAAATTAGGTTAACGGCGTCGGCTTGAGCTTGAAATCGATTGGGTGAATAATCACCATTCCGCATCCACTCCGAGTTGTCAACGCAGATCATCGTCGCCTATTATCAGCACATTAAAATTACAAATAAGCGAGTAATCCAAATAAGAACTGAACCATCAATTTCGAAAGGAAAAAAAAAACAGGTTAAAAACACAAATGAAATCGGGTGCAAATGAAATGAAAGGCGAACCTCGAGCACCATTATTGCACGAAATTGGAGGTAGATTAACCAAGAAAAAAGTAAAATAGCGGTAAACAGGGGAGATTTTTTGCAACACAGAGAAATGTTGGTTTGTTTATGTGCGAGAGACAGAGAAATTTGGAATCTGGGGTGACTTGGACGAGGGTATAAACTTTGTTTTTGAGAAAGTAGGGGTTTTACTACTTGTTTGGTGTTTTAGACTTTAGAGTAGGGCTGGAAAAAAAATACCGATTACCATATACCATGGTATACCAACCAACGATTATCGAAAATTTACCGAAAGAACGGTTACCATTGTGTACGGTACGGTATTAGTACGGTACCATTACAATATGGTACGGTATTGGTATTGTATTTCTAATACCACGGTAATACCGTACCGTACCGCAATTTACATTTTAGTTCGATTAATATGTTTTTTTCGATATTATTTTTTCTAATTCTATTTTGTTTACTTAGAATCTTATAATGGCAACAATTATTTTTCCCTTAAGTTAGCGGTAGTGTATTGTTTTTTTTTTTTCTTTTTTTTTTTTTCTACTAAGTTGAATTTTGCAATTGAGCATATATGTTCTACTAAATTGTTTTATGTTCCCTATAGCCAACGAATTTTATTATATATGATGTATAAATATTATTTTTTTACCTACATGTATGTATAGTATTGGTAAAGTATTTATTGTATGGAGCTAATAGCACAGACCCCCCTGTGTTATTTCTAATTGTCATAAAAGCCCTTATGATGAAATAATTAGCAAAGACCCCCTTATGTTTGGTTTTATATAGCACACATCCCCTTTTGTCAGATTTAAATGTTGACTTAAATGAAATGACAAAATTAACCTTGATTTAAAAATGCAATAAGCCAAAAATCCTATTGAAGATTCGTAAAAAAAAAAAAATAGAGAAGAGTTTCTTGTCTTCCCCGTTGACCCACCCCCACCCCTTCTTCCTTCGGCCTTCCACCACCATACCCAACCGCCATTACCTCCACCCGCCGCCGCCGCCCCATACTCTGCCGGTGTTAGCCGTCACCACCATACCCAACCATCATTACCTCCATCCTCCGTTGCCCCCCCCCCCCCCCCCCAAAAACTGCCCACATACGTTGCTCCCGTCACCATATCCACCCGCCGCCGCCGCCCCATACTCAACATGCTCGTGCCCCTTCTTCGTCGATGGAACTGTGGAATATGTCGCCGGTTGAAGTGGTCGGAGTTTCTCGGGAGAGATGGAACAAAGAAAAGGCAGATTTGGTGAGGTACCTACCAAACATTTTACCTATAAAAAAATATATTTGCAAATGGGGCACCATCAGGAAGCATTGTGTGTGTGTTTTGCGTGAAAATTGTGGAGAGTTTGATTGGGGACGAGATGATTTGGAGAGAGGGGGTTTTAGAAATTGTCAAGGGCTGAATTGAAAATTCTTAAAACTTCAATTTGGGGTTAAGAAAATTTTGGGGCCAATATGTAATTTTCCACTTTTTATTTAAAGGGTATTTATATCTTTTCAGGTCAAAATATGCACCCCAGCCGCACAATGAGCGCGTGCAGACCACGATAAGATGTTAAGGGCCTTATTGGCTTTGACTAACTTTCATAGGGGGGTCCTTGCTAATTTTTTTAACACGAGGGATTTTTCAGCAATTAGAGATTACACAAGGGTGGTTCTTGCAAAAAACCCTTATTGTATGTAATAATTATTAAGTACAATCAAGTTCCTAACAAATACCTAGTTGTTCCATTAAACAACATTTACATTATTATGGCATATGTTCTTGTTTCAATGAAGCAAATTATGTTAATTATTCCGATTATACACCAGACCTTCTTAGAAAATAAAATACAACTCATACAAGAGTAACTAGAACTATTTTTAATTGGGATGTATATGTATATTTCAACTCATTTGTTGTTTAATCTTTTATGCATCACCAAGTACGGTAGAGTACCACGTACCGATTGTACCATACCGGAAATAACGGTATACCGAACATTGGTATACCGAACTTTTTGGTACGGTAACGGTATGAAATTTTTCAATACCACAATCTACGGTAGGTATACGGTATTGAACCAAATGTTTGGCAATCGTACCGAATCCACCCCTACTTTAGAGCATTCACAGCGGTACTCCCTAGAATCCCTCCCTAAACTATGGACCCCACATGCCACCTATGCATTTTTACTCCTCTCTAAACTATGGACCTCACTTAAGAACTCCCCAAATTTCAAAATGCACCAATAGGTGGTTTTGTGCATCCTTAGAATGGCTTCCTAAATATTAAATATTAATAAGAAAATCATTATAATATAATAATAATGAAATTATATTTTTTTTATATTTAATTAGTAAAATATATTTAATTAGTAAAATATAATTATGAAATTATATTTTTATATTTTTAATTATGAAATTAATATTTAATATTTTAATTCTATAAAGATATAAATAATATTTAAAAGATTCAAAAAATTTACCAATAACATAAATATTAATTAGCCAAAAAAATACAAATGAGTTGAAATAAGATTATAAATTTGATGAATAGTTTTTTATAAATGATAAAATTATCTATTTATGAAAATAATAAATACTATTTAAATTTACGAGTTAATTATTTTTTTATTACAATAAGGCTAATTAAGTATACATAAATGTAATTAATTAGTAATTTTTATTTAAACAATTATTAAATGGTACATTATTTCGTTAATGTACATACTATAAAATAAAACCAAAAAGAAAAGCAAAAAAATAATAATTTGAAGAATAAAAAATAAATAAAACAAAAGCAGACCCCACAATGTTTGTTAATGCACTCCTATCTGTGGGGAGTTAGTTAGCATTTCTTAGGATTTGGGGAGTCGTGAAGAGGCCTAAAGTTTCCCACTACAGGAGTTTTTCTTCTCCAAATTTAAAGATTGCCTAAAATCTGACACAAACAGTACGTTTAAAGAGCCCCATAGTGGATGCTCTTATAGAACGTATCCCTTCAATTTAGAACAATTACAATTAGCCCATGGCTTTTCATTCACTTGTATTTTAAAACAAGGGTTATTTCAGTTAGGCCCACAAAACTATGTTTTGCTACATATCAACCCGTTCATTTGTTTTTCATTCTAAAATTACCCCTACAAAATCAAAATACCAAAATATCCTTCAAGTTTCATTTGAAAAAAGTCCGATCCACCTTAAACAAGGACAGCACACCTCCTCCTCAGTTGTTGTCGCCGACGTACTGTCATCGGGCTAGTTGTCGCTTTGAAACATTAGTCAACTAGTTGGAGTCGACGTCGCCCTATAGCCGATGTTAACAGCTGGTGCAAAATCATAAACGAAAAGCGTAAAAATGATAAAAATACAGTATTTGAGTTTATGTCAAATCAAATCATTGACTTAATGGGATTTTTTTAAATAAAAAAAATGACTGGACAAGCCAAGTTCTATGTGGTTGGCTGCAGGTTCCTTCATTATTTATACGAGAATGTAGGTTTACCCAGTACACATATGAGAATGTAAGTTTACCCAGTGCACATACGTGGTTGACTGCAGGTTCCTTCATTGCAAAACAAATGAGAGCATATCTCCAATAATCCCTTAAAACAAATACAATTAAGTCATGGCTTTTCTTTCTTACATCATCTCCAACAACATTATTTATAATTTAGTTGATCCCAGTGTTTAGCTACTCACTCCATCATTACTCTTCAAACTTTGGCTAAATATTATATACATATATTTTGCCATGTTAATTAGGAGTTATTAGTGAAAACCCTCTAATATTATTTTAATAAGGATATATCTAGTCTATTTTTCATTATTAGTTATAAACCCAACTTTTATTTATTCTCAAATTTTATATTCCCTATTATTTGTTGCACATGCCTTTTTTATTTCATTTCTATTTTCCATTTTTATTTTCATTTTGTTTATTTACAGAAATAGTTTTTTAAATAATTTTTATAAATATTTTTTTAATAACTAAAAAATAATATTATTTTCAGTATTTTTTAGTTTCGTTTCTCCAAAATCAACTATAATATTTTCAAAATCAACTACAATTTTTCTGAAAATCAACTAAAAGATTCGTTTTTTTTCATATCATTTATTTTGAATCCAATACGAATTTTTTTTTCCAACTAATTTATCAAATTGACAAATTACCACATATTATTGAAATAACTATAAAATATCAAAATCAACTAAAACTGTCGAAAACAACTAAAAACACATCAACTCATTTTTTTAATTCATATTTTTTTTCCAACGGGTCATATAATTGGAAAAAAAAATCAAAATCAACTACCAACGAATTGAAAATCAACCAAAAATGTCGAAAACAAATAAAAACTATCGAAAACAACTAAAAACTATCGAAAACAACTAAAAGAAATAGTAGGATAACAAAAATAGCTATAAAAAATAGCAAAAGAACAAAAAACAACTATATTGATGTAAAAGATACGTAATATCAAAAGCATCACAAAAAAAAATTAAAAAAAAAAATCAAAACGATGGCGACGACGGGGCAGAGGCGGCGGCGGCAAAGTCAGTATATCCGACGGTGGAGTCAAGGGGTGGAGGTAGGGAGGGATTTTTGAGTTTTTGATGTCGTCTTCTACAACTAAATCGAGATCGTAGCGATGGCGGGACGAGATCTTCAGATCTGGCGGCTTGGACATCAATGTTGAGGGAGCGGAGATGCGCTACGAGCCTACGAGCGCGTCCTTGAGGCTGTTCCTAAAGTCGTCGGCTCATGCTATGCACCATGGATTTATTCGGTAGATATTTAAAATAGACGGAATGGGCTATGAAGAGAATTACATAAATGAGAGAAGAGAAGGTGGAGACGGTGAATGGGGTAATAAAATTAGGATAGATGTGAAATAATATAGTATTAAGGACAAATTAGGTATTATGCATAGCAGTTTTAAAAAAAAAAAAATTAATAATTAAGGGGGGTTTGACTAATATTGAAAAAAGGGTTGTATCCACCCTAATATATGTAAATGATGTCGGGGTTTCACTAATTATCCCTTTTTTTATTTGATCATTTGGTAAATAAATTAAAAGTTCAAACCCCTTTTAAGTAAGCATTATATATCACTTCAACCCCTCAAACTAGGCATCAATGTAATTTCAACTCCTCAAATTAAACGTCAATATGACTTTTTACCCCTCTAACTAACAATTATTGCAGTTAAACCCTAAAATTATTTTTTTCAAGTTGAAGAACCTAAAAAAAAATTCATCAAATCACACCATGCAAGAGACTTCGATTGCTATTTGAATCACTCTTGAAACCCGTTTTTCAATTTATTCCAATATTTATCATTATTTTGAATTTTAGCACAACATCTAACATTTTTCGCTATATAAAATTTAGACTAATTTTATAATTAGAGTTGGTATTAGTTCATCCTTGTTAAGAGCACATAATGAATCATGTCACTCTCACACTTTGCAACTCGTAGCATGATTTAATTTTGTGTAAATTACAGCTACCCTCCTAAGGTAATACACCCTCCTAAGGTAATATCAAATTACACAAAAGAAAAACACATATTTAGGGAATTACGACCATTCCCTTAACTATGTATTGTCTTACACTTCCACTTACAGTGTATGGTTGGCTCTCTCACACCACCTCTTGTCCCACTTATTCAACAAGCGCAGACTACAAGTAACGCTTGGACAACGCTTGCACACACCTATGCTCGTCCCTCTCGTGGTCATATCAAACAAATCAAAGAACAAATTAAAAACACCGTCAAAGGTTCTCAAACCATCACTTTGTACATGCAATTCATGAAAACACGGGCTGATGAATTGGTTGTTCTTGGCAAACCCATGGACCATGAAGATCTTGTTGAGAACATTCTCGATGGTCTCGATGACGACTATAAACCTATTATTGATGTCGTTGAAGGTCGTGAAACCCCAATCAATCTTTAATGGACTCCATGAAAAATTGATCAATAAAGAACTCTCTTTGCGGACTTAATAGGACTGAATAAAAACATTAAAGACTCCCTCTTTATGTAATATGCCGTTCTTGCACACGACTCGAACTTGCTGATAATCAAAGCAATTCCTCCTCCGCACTCTTGGACTTCCTCTAATGTTGAACTCCCTTCAAACGGCGGACCGACCTCTCCCGAGATTTTTTAAGCACTTCTCCCGAAACGCCGATCTTCTTTATGGCCTGGTAGAAGAAACCTGTTCTGTTGCCACACCTGTCGTGCAGACAGGGCTGCAGCACGGGCTGCTCCCTTCAAAGTCTTTATGCTGGGATTTTTCTTATTCAAGCTCCATCGGACTCATATGAGGTTGAGGGCCTTATATAGGCACGAAATCTCCACCCTAAACCTAACTTGGGCCCTAAGAAATCGATTTAACTAGATAATAGAATCCTAGTCGATTTCTACTTCTATTCTAGATAAGTACAAAAGATACCTAACTAGAACATAATACATGAAAATAAATCTAAGTCCTAATAAAAATATTACAAGAATAGGACTCTAATTAATTCCAAAATAAACATGGAAAACAAATCTTTGCCAATCTTTAATTTCCACGTATGGCGGATTTCTTCAATCTTCACTAACGGATATTTGGTGCCAACAATCTCCCCCTTTGGCATAGATTGGTTAGAATCCATGTTTAACAAGAACTCCCCCTACAGATGAGATTTACTCCCCCTGCACCAAAGATGTCACTTTTCTTCAGCCATCTTGGTCTTCTATCAGAGTGTCCCATCACGGGGCACGTTACAACGCAGCGAAATTGGGTGAATGCCGTGACAGACTTCCGTCTCAACCTTCTTTGTGAACACACGTCATCCAATAAGCAAATCAAACAAATCAAAACCCAAAATCAGACACTAAGTATATCTAGTGACCCGCTCTGATGCCAATTGTTGAATTTTGAATGCCTATCAAAGTCCACTCATCTGTTGAGACAGACTACGTGTTACGACATTAGGTGACGTAACAGAATTGTTGTGTTGTCACAATACTAAATCTACTAAAAGCAGAATAAAGAACACAAGAATTTAATGTGGTTCGGATACAAACGTACCCTACATCCACGAGGACTTGCAAAACTAGTTCAGATTTATGTGTACATTAATAGGACTTAATAAAAACACTAAAGACTCCCTCTTTATGTAATATGCCGTTCTTGCACACGACTCGAACTTGCTCATAATCAAAGCAATTCCTCCTCCGCACTCTTGGACTTCCTCTAATGTTGAACTCCCTTCAAACGGCGGATCGACCTCTCCCGAGATATTTTAAGCACTTCTCCCGAAACGCCGATCTCCTTTATGGCCTGGTAGAAGAAACCTGTTCTGTTGCCACACCTGTCGTGCAGACAGGGCTGCAGCACGGGCTGCACCCTTCAAAGCCTTTATGCTGGGATTTTTCTTTGTAAAGCTCCACCGGACTCATATGAGGTTGATGGCCTTATATAGGCACGAAATCTCCACCCTAAACCTAACTTGGGCCCTAAGAAATCGATTTAACTAGGTAATAGAATCCTAGTCGATTTCTACTTCTATTCTAGATAAGTACAAAAGATACCTAACTAGAATATAATACATGGAAATAAATCTAAGTCCTAATAAAAATATTACAAGAATAGGACTCTAATTAATTCCAATATAAACATGGAAAACAAATCTTTACCAATCTTTAATTTCCACGTATGGCGGATTTCTTCAATCTTCACTAACGGAAATTTGGTGCCAACATAGCCTTATTGATTAAATGTAAAATCAAATTAAAAAGTTTCAAAAAAATATAGTAAGAGAGAGAGAAATGGCGATTTTCTCCTTAAGTAAAGGACATGACTTTGGTATTCAAATTTGTTGAGGGAATAGCCAAATATGCTTCTAGCGTTCTAGTTTAAATTTAGATAAAACTTTCAATGTGCCATAATGTCTCGTTTAGTTGAGGAGATTAGTTATTACCAAGGTTGTAAAAATCGGTAATCGGGTTCGAGTCGGTCAGGCACCGACTCACGATTAATCGGTGCGGCGGTGATTAATCGGTGATAAATCGGAAATAAATCAGTTTTTAAAATTTAATATAATATATTTGTAGATATTATTTATAAATACTCAAAACATAGATAAAAAATATTTAAACATAGTTATATCTCGATCATGTATATATTCTA
Source organism: Erythranthe guttata (assembly GCF_000504015.1). The sequence continues at coordinate 798,477 of NW_012193676.1, forward strand.
ATAACATAATAAAAGTTTAATAATAATAAGATCACATAAATATCCTTATAAAATATAAATAAAAAGGCAATTTTTTTTGAATTTACATACATTATTGGCATACATCATTAGTTCTTTAACAATAATAATTAATATAAACAAAATAAAACATAAACTCATTTTTTTTTTATTAAAATCCCAACTTTTATCTTGATTTATAAAAAAAAAAAAAAAAAAAAAAAAACCGATTTTTGACTGATTTTTGGCACCGAAGTTTGACCCGCCTTAAAGGTTTGACCGCCTCAGACCGCCTCGGACCGCCTCATACCGCCTCGGACCGCCTCAAACCGCCTCACAGGCAAAAAACCGATTTTTCAAACCTTTACACTAAAATCGTAAAGGCTTTGGACCGCCTCCGCCTCGGCGACCGATTAATCGGCCGCCTCGGCCGATTTTTAGAACACTGGTTATTACTAACTTAATAATTGAACTTTGTTTGATATTTGACATTCCCAATAACTTGTTGAGTCGACTCGCATATATTATGTTACCATGTTTTATCTTGCCTTTTAGGAAATTTTTTTGTCGGACGCCATGGGACCTGATAAAATAATTGAATTTTCATTAGATTATTTAATCTTATCCTGACAACCAACGGTGACCTAAGTACATTGAATAGGTTGAACAATACACACGGCAATTCACTCGAACTCTCATTATTTTCAGCCATCACTCCATAAGATACACATCTCTTCCATCGTTCAATTCAAGCAAAGATTAAAAAAAAAAAAAAAAAAAAAAGAAGAAAAAAAAAACATATAGACCATTTTATCATATACAACAATATGGCAATTTCCTCAGCTTTTCTAATGCAACAACCGAAACCGTTTCATTTCCAAAAAAATAGAAAACGGCCTATGGTTTAAATATAAATCCATTTTTATACAGCATTATCATGTTGGTGGGCAAATAGATCATTTCATCATATACAACAAAATCTAGTAAGTGACCGATACAAAATAATCTTAGACAGGAACGAGCGGTTATGATCATTTTGACGTAAGTATAAGATGAGGATTAGCATCATCACTAGCTTTGATCTCTTGATCATCAACATGATTTTCATTTCGTGCGGTTGAGATATTTTCCAAGTGTTTTTCTCCCACACGGGAAACGGAGTCGTCCAAAGATGACGTCACAGTTAGTAGAGTGAAAGCTGGTCCATCTTGTCTAGTCCTCACCTTCCTTCGCCACCCTCTAAGCGATTTCCTCACGTTTTGAGATACGATCGTTTTCTTGAACTTTGAACCCATCTGCAAATTAAAAAAAATATAAAAAAAAATATCATCATAAAATGCATAAAAATGAAACTTGACAAGCTGGAGATCGATCGTATTTTACCTGAGCTACAATAACATAGAGAGGGAAAGTGATAAAGCTACACCAGAACTGTGATATAACTCTGCAGAAAAATTCAATTTAATTATCGACAACCCGTTTTTTAGCGGAATAGGAAGAAATTGTTTACCCAAATGTCAAGCGAATTAGTAGGAGGGTATCATCTCCGGAGTAACACGATGGTTCCCTTACTTCCCACTGCAAACAAAACAAAAAAAATAAAAATAAATAAACAATCTAAATACATCAAAACGAAACGAAGACACACGTACATCATGTATGATATGCATGCAATAATCACGGTAAAACTGTTGCAATTACACTAGGCCTAACATAATATTTTTATTGCCGTGGTTCGAATTCAAAAAAAAAATTTAAAAAACTAGAACCTTTCTCGAATGGATTTACGATCAATTTCAGAACCTAATAAATATAGATGGTATCAAAATTCTGAATTGATTTGTATAACAAAGTCTTACCAATGACCATATATATGACGCCATTTCAAATGCATTCTGCAATATCGAAACATAAATTTAAAATGGATTTAATTAGGTGGCTAACTTGCAACGCAAGAAAGGATAGCTAGTGGTTCAGTAAAAACCTGGAAAGATACAAATTGTATCAAGCGAAGAAGAAGCCTTGGATTGCCAAACCAGAAAAGCTCGTCCCTCAGATTGAACTGTTCGAATACTCTCCACCGACTTGAATCCATTACTTCTACAGCCAGCTTTACGACTATTCGATGCAGCTTTGTACCAACTAGAAGGATTAACTACATATATAACAACCATTGAGATAAATGATAATTAAATTTAACCAAAATAAATACGAAAGACTGGACTTTTTAATGCAAGTATGATAAGAAAACAAGCGTTGGAGACTTACTCCAACGGGGAGGAAAGAAATCCAGAAGTAGATATTTGTTCCTGAGGCCAGAAAATATTATATGTACCTTAGAAGATAATTTAACAAGTCAATAAATATTTTGGAAAAAAAAGAAAAAGTTCAAGATAACTCGACTAAAAATTTATACATAATACATGCTATACATACATGCAAAGGAATCATATACACATCTACATTAATTACATCTTCACTTGTAATACTTAAGTGACAATCTCAAACTATTGAAATAGAACGAAGACATAAAAAAAAATAGCAGATAAAAAAGAAAATCAACGAGACGTACTTGATAACTAAGTATATATTCAAGAAACTTTACCGTACTTGTTTTTTTTCTTTTTTTCAAACCAATGTCTACATATCCTTAATAATTGTAAAAAACACATGATTTCTTTTGTGAATTCAATGTATAATGACAAGCTTAATTCCAACCGAACATGTCACGAAATGTCGAATAAAGAACTCCGTAATTACAGCTTCATAGAGGAAATACTTTTAGTCATCGGAATTTACCATGAAAGGCTAGAACAGTGCACATAATAGCAAAAATCCAGAGCGGGATACTGCAAAATAAGTGAGATAAGATAAAACGAAAATGCAGAAAACCATATAAACAGAAATTACTGTATAATCTATCAGGAGCGGTACATAACCGAACAAGTTTCTATCCTAAAAGATATTCAGGTAATAAAGTTCGAAGTACGAAATTTGTATGACGGGAATCAACTGTCTGAGATTGAGGCTACCAAATTTGGATAAAAAATAAATAAATAAATAAAATTCACATCTAAGTAGTCATTATGTAAGCCTAAGGCATACACATGTAATACATTTATGTCATACAACAAACAAAAGTAAAACATCTCCAGCCGTTTTGTATAACGAATAAAAAGTAACACTTGCAAGATTATTACATCATAAACACAAACATGAATTGTGATATAACATATGTAAGAAATATATTAAAAAAAAATCCAAACAATGATGTGTTAATACCTAATGCCGACAATATCTCGAAATTCTTCTTCCATGCTTCGAAGCATGTAGTTATGGAAGTCATAAGTGAAAGGTAATTGATGAGTCTGCAAAAGGTGTCAAAACAAAAAAAAAATTACATATAATGGAAGTTTCAATTTATATATATATATATATATATATATATATATATATATATATATATATATATATGCGTCATGCTGGCTAATTGGTACATGCTTTCGAGCTATGCAATCAACATTACTACAGTAGAACCTCGATAAATTAATAACCTCGATTAAATAATAGTTTATCTCGGTTCCCACTCAGTGAAAACGTGTTAAATTAATAACCTCGATTAAATAATAGTTTATCTCGGTTCCCACTCAGTGAAAACGTGTTAAATTATTAACTCGATAATTTAATAATTTCGCTAAATTAATAAAATTTCCCTGGTCCCGACTGTATTAATTTATAGAAGTTTAACTGTAGTTGAACCTAACACCTTAGCGATAACAGTCAAATTTGTGATAAAAATTGCTTGAACAATTGTAAGTAGTTTAGAAAGCTACATACGGTAATAAAGCCTAGTCGCAGAGCCATGTAGTCGGCTTGGCTAATCGAGCTCCAGAATTGACGGCTGAAACAAAGCTGACAACAAAACAATTTTGTAGCTATATAAAATAGCATTTGGAATAATCAAGAAAACCATATGATCGAGGAAATATTAAACGAGCAGTGATGTACCAGCCAAACGAGAAGTTTGTGCTGACTCCACGGGTGAGAGGTGTGATGAGTTACAAAACTCGATAGGCGCCTCATACGCGCATGATCCGATCCAGCATCTTCTGAAATTAATTGCATCAAATAATTTGTAAGTAAAAAAACAAAAAAAAACAAAAAGAAAAAAAAAAAAACAGTTTAAATCAGTTTTATTGCCGGAAATAATAGGATTTAACATTAAAAAAAAAAAAGAAAAACGACCAGCACAAGTATCTGCGGTGAGCAAGCCACGAAGGGCCATAGTCTTGGCATGATTCTCCCATGTCCTCCAGCTGTAGATCTGTAATTATTAACGACACCGAGTTACGAGCATATTTGCTGAGTCATCGGTCACTGTGTTTTACAGAAGAGGTAAAAACGAAGAAGACGAAGAAGAAATATTGACCTTGATCATGGCAAGTGCAATGGCTAAGAAACTATAAGAGACATGAGTAACTCCCAGGACAAACAAGAACCGATGTAGTTGTTCAAGGCTCTCGTATGAAGCAAATGGTTGATGACCCTGCTCAAAAAATACCCTACGCATCTTCAACATTTTTTTTTCTTCTAAAATGAAGCAAAAACACAAACATATGAAACTCGGATTTCGGCTTCGTCCAAATAAGAGCAACTTTCTAAAATGATGAAAAGTCGACTTCCTATGGAGTGTTTAGACACTATTCGATACTACCATGGAATTAGAATTCGAATCTTGATCTTTTTTTCGAATTTTTAGAACAGTCTAAATAGCAATATACTTAACTTTTTTTTACTGATATCTTAAGTGGTTGTTCTCTGCTTAAGTCAATTTGTACCAAAGCTACTCGGCTAGCTATGAAAGTTGGTTTCTGCTAGCAATTCTACGCATCCATATTCACCGAAAAAGTTACAAGTAATGAACAAATTATTTGGGTTTTGTTAGCAATCCTACACATCCATATTCGTGGCAAAATACAAGTAATATATAAACAAATTAGCTGTTATTATAATTTATCTACAGAACACTGGACGAACATTCGAGTATGAAGCCAATGTTGAACTTGTGAATACCATAAGCACGAGATTATCCATCTAAACTTCTTTCTCATGCAATGGATTCAATCATTTAATTAGCTGACAGTCACCGAGTAGAGAGACTATCTCTTGAATAAATATATCAACTATCTACAATTCCAGCTACATGGTAAGATTCAAACAGGGCAGAACTAAGGAATTATTTTTTTTGTTGGCAAAATAATTGGACTATTTTTCTCTAAACAATTGTCTCTCCCTAGTGTTTATTCGGCACTTGTCGCCAAGGTAGTCAAAATCGGGATTTTAAGTGAAATCGGAGAGGAGTAGTAAAATCGGAAACGTAAAATCGTAAGATTTTACACGTATTGTAGAATTAATAGCAACACGTATTTTACGCGATTTTAAGGCACTTGCGATTTCAGTACAATCTTACTCCTGTCCAGTGTGTAAAATCTTAAAATCTTACGATTTTACGGTTTAGATCTCGATTTTGACTACATTGCTTGTCGCCCATGCTACAAAGATCATTTCTTGAACTAGTAGCACTATAAAACTAAAAATTACACAGCAACAAATGTTTGAACTCCTCCCGCACAAGCATTTCTCACAATCGTATCAATTTTTAATAGATATAAGGTGGTCTGAATTTTTCGTCTGCATTTTGATTTCAAACTACCTTGCAATTCAATTATTTATACAATAAATCAAATGGTTCAGTATTTGTGTTTATTTCATTTTTCATTCTTCACCAAAACTTGTTTTGGGAAGTCAAATGCATATGCACATCTACTCGTAGAATAGACTAAACAAACCTAAAGTTACCATAATCACACAATGGCTCTAATCTTGTTTAGTAGTTTACCGTCGGGCATAACATATAACAGAAATTTAAGGCATAAAGACAAGAAGATATATATCCACATCCGAAACACGAGAGCAGGCTCTAATCATATATCCACATCCGAAACACGAGAGCAGGATATAATCTTGCAATAAATAGTATACCTTAGGACAATAATCATGATGATCGTCTTCCAACAACACTCGTCCAGTTGAGAAATTCAAATGTTCAGACCTTAAAACAACTCTTTGTTCATCAAAAGATTGATGTTTCACATACTCAATCGGAGGTCTACACGGATAGAATCGGCTACTCATTGACGACGACTTCACGCATATTTTCGCCACAAATACTATCCAATGTCCCATCAACAACGACAGAAGCCCAAACACCATTAGCTCTGATTTTATTTAAACCAAACAAAAATACCCCCAAAAAAATAAATTAAAAAAAATATAATCCAAATTTAACCAAAACATCATGAAAAAATACCAAAAAATAACATAGCACACCTCTTCATACCTTCCTTGATTTTATCCAGCGCAGCGAGTAGATGCTTCCTTTTTGTCCTATCCAACCACTACCATACAATAAAATGATGAAAAAAAATAGAAAAAGAGTTTATCAAACATTTATATGTAAATAAAAAAAAAAAAAAAAAAAAAAGGAAAAAAAAAAGTGAATAAAAGATGAAGATTAATTAACCTTCCCAAATTTCTTCAAACCGCCATGAATCAAGATCCCAATGGTAACCAAAAGGGTTATAACAGTGGCAACAGCCCAGGTGGGTGTTTCAGCCAATGATCGCCCTTCCCTAATTTTCTTCATTTCAATTTTGAGTTTGTTAATAATCACACCTTCAATTTCAATATCAGGCCAATTTCTTCATTTGAATTTTCATCAATATTCAAATGAAATAATAAAAAATAAAAGAATTGGATAATTAGAGCAAGATATTTATGGGTCATAATTGTTTTGTATGTATAATGTGTGTATGTCGATTTGGTACATATAGCAGCAGCATTGAATATTAGCCTGCATGGGGTGCTATAGAACATGGAAGCACGCTGGCCCCATTGTAATTATTGTTGGTCAATTGGTTCCATTATTGTAGCTAGTTGTGTTGAATAGGCTATTGACTTTATAGTTTATACCACCAAAAATCATATTTTTTTTTTGAAATTGTTCATAGATTAAAGGTTTAAATACAAAAACACCATTGTATTATGAACTTTGTATTATATACCCCATGTACTATACATAAATACAAAAATCTCCATCACATTATATTTTTTTTCTAAAATATGAAGAAAATACCCCTACTCAAGCATATAGTTTAAGTCATTTTCCACTATATATTTTACCATTTTCAGTCAATTTTATGTGGGAAATTTTGGTATTTATATTTTTTTCTCCAAAATATTTAATTGCTTAGATTCTTTTTTTTTTTTTATTTTATGAATAAAACCTTTTATTTTAATCATTTTGAGTTTCTTAATTTTGTTTCTTCTTAAATGTCTTCCGGTAGTTCAAACATCCTAAGATCACAAAAATCTTTACAATTCTATGATTGTTGAGATTTTGAACTACCGGAGGACATTTAATAAAAAAAAATGAATAAATTCAAAATGACAAAAATAAAAGGTTTTATTCAGAAAATAAATAAATAAATCTAAATAAAAATGTCAAAATTTTCCAAGTAAAATTGACCAAAAATGTTAAAAAATATACTGGAAAATGGCTCAAACAAACCCTTATATTTATAGGCTTAGCAGGTAGGCACGGCCACGGGCCGGTTTTGGGCCCGGAACCGGCCCGTTGACCGGTGAACCGGCCCGTCATCCCAGGACGGGCCCGGTTCTATGAATTGGTGAACCGTGAACCGCCGGGCCGGCCCGGCGGTTCACCCAAATTTAAAAAAAAAAAATCAAAAAAATCAAAAAAATTCAAAAAAAAAACAAAAAACGGCCGGTGAACCGGCCGTTATTTGCTATTTTTTGAATTCCCCCCCCCCCCCCCCATTTTTCTTATAAATACCCTTACACCCAATGTTTTGAAAACCGGACCGGCCATCGAACCGGGCCAGCAACTGGGTCACGGTTGGACCGGTTCAACCCAAGTTCAACCGAGGTTTTTGCATTTTTCAATATTTTTAATTTATTTATATGATTTTAAAGTGGTAAATTATATGAATATATGCACTCAAATAATATATATTCCTCATAAAATATCATTTTTAAGCATTTACTGATTTACAATTTAAAATTCAAAATAAAATATAAAATATAAAGGAAATAAAGTTAGCATTTACAACAAGAAAAATATAATTTACATAAATATAAATATTAAAATAATGTATCAAATATAAAATAGAACGTACGCATAAAAGTGTACACCAAAAATTACATAATTGAATTTTATATAATACTTGCATATCTTTTAAGTTTGAAAAGTCACTGTAAATTTGTAATTTTAAAATAATTTATACTAAAATTTCAATACAATTATTTATTAAAGCCCATTTAGCCAAAACCTAAACTCTAATTTTCGTAGTCTTCTTAGCCTTGCGCCTCCACTCTTTCTCCCCCGCTGTTTTGCTTTCCTCTTGTTTTTTTTTTTTTTTTTCTTCTTCAACTCTCTTTCTCAACCACTGCCATTGCCGATCTTTCAGCAAACTAGACGAAAAGGTGAAGTTTTCTGTCTCCACCTCTCTCTCATTTTATTTTTCATATGGAACCGGTTTTTTTGCCGGTTTTTCGGCGGTTCAACCGGAATTTGTCCGGTTCCCAATAACCGACCCGGGTTTTTGGCCTTTCCGGGTTTATGTATAGGACCAGACCGGTGTGGTGTCCGGTTCGCGGTTAAACCGGTCGGACCGGCCGGTCCGGTCCGGTTTTGAAAACATTGCTTACACCTCATTTTTTTCCTATAAAATTAAGTTAAAGTCATTTTATTTATTTTTCATATGGAACCGGATTGAACCGACGGGCCGACCCGGCCCGCCGAACCGTGCATATTACGGGCCGGTTCCGGTTCCGGAAAAATTGAACCGTGAACCGGTATGAACCGGCCCAGAACCGGCCCGAACCGGGCCGTGGCCGTGTCTATTAGCAGGGGTATTTTCATCATATTTTGGAAAACATATAACAGTATGGGGGGTTTTTGTATTTATGTGCAGTACAAGATATGATACAAAGTTCATAGTGCATGGGTGTTTTTGTATTTAACCCTAGATTAAATTTAGGGCGGATGGCAAATAGGTCCTTGACAAGGGACTTAAATGCACATAAATGCAGCGAATAAATCTATACCCATGTCTTTTTGTCTAAAATACCCTCCATATTATAATTTTTATCAATTTTATCCATTATGCCTAACTTTATCAATATTACACATTAACCTCGGATTTGAACAAGCCCATTAACCCCCATTTTTATAATTTTTTGAAAAAAATAATTTTTTGAAAAAAATAACTTTTTTTCTGATTTTTTTTCTTCCGGTTAGATTCCGACGTTGACCGGGCAGTTCTCTGGCGTTGACTTGTTTTTTCTCTCTCTAAATTAATGTGTTAACAACAAAATTATTATCTGAAATAGTAATATTGAATTCCAAAACAGTAATATTATTGTCCCGAACAGGAATATTACGAATATTAAACAGTAATATTATTGCATGAGACAGTAATATTACGGTCGAAGACAACAAAATTGCTGGCCAAGACGATAAAATTAATTAATACAGTAAAATTATTGTCTCCGATAGTTACATTACTGTTGGAGACAGTAATTTAGCAGCCAAGACAGTAATATTAATTAAAATAATTTTTTTAAGGAAAAATAAGTTTTCGAAAAAAAGTCAACGACCGGAGACCGGCGGTTGACCTGTCGGAAAAATAAAATAAAATAAAAGAGTTTTTTTTAAAAAATGTTAATGCCAGAGACCGGTGGTTGACCTGCCAGAAAAAAAAATTTAAAAAAAAAATTGAAATAAAAAAAAAAAATCAACGCCGAAGACCGAGACCGACGGCTAACCGGCGGTGGCTGGTCGAATTTGGGGTCAAAATTGGAATAATGGTCAAAATTGGTTGATCGGTGAAATTGGGGTGTAAATCATGAAATTGGAGTTGAATTAGGGTTTCAATGAATTTGGGGTAATTTTGTTACATATAAAACTTATTTGCAAATAAGTTTGAATGAGAAGGATTTATTTGAAAGACAAATAAGGTGGATGTCACTTTATATTAATTCCCTTGTCATGGTCCTATTTGCTATTTACACTAAATTTATGAATGGGAAAAATACACAAGAGTGTCTTTAGCCATTTATGATTGGGGTGATGATTGCAGGCAACCACGGATGCATTACAAATAAGTCCATCAATTGATACTTATTCATAAAGAGAACAAGACAAAAAAATATTTTAAAAAAAATCATACATTGTCCAGAGGTGTGTAAAAGACTAAAATAACCCCTCACATTTTAATATGCTCCAATGTCATCCTTTAATTTAATTTAACCTTAATTTGACCCCAAATTTCACAAATTATTCAATTTTGACCAAAAGCTCAATTTTGAGTATAATTTTGCCTGTCGTCGCCGGTCTCTGGCGTTGAAATTTTTGTTGTGCCAAATTATCATGAAACATTGTCCATTCATTTGTAGTCTTGACATTTCTTATTTGTTCTTCTTCTTCTTCTATGTCCAAATCATCATCATTTGGTCTAGTGTTCTCTAATTCTCGATCAAATTCATCCAAGAAAGGGTCTATGGGCATCTCACGGCGCACAAAGTTGTGTAAAATACAACAAGCATTGATGATTCTAATATGTGTCTTTACGCTATAAAAGCTTGCAGTACGCAAAAATCGCCCATCTTTTCCTTAACAAGCCGAAAGTTCTTTCAAATACATTTCTTGCAGAAGAGTGTCCAAAATTGTACAACTCTTTATAATTTGTTGAAGTATTTCGTCTCCACAAATTAAGATGGTAATGAGTTTTTTTGTATGGTGCAAGAAAATCCGGATCATTTGTTTTACCCGCATCCACAAGATAATACTTGTCTTACAGTTTATGAAATTACATGATTTAGATACTAAAAAAAATGAAATTTTAATTACCAAATAAATTAGACCTACTCTTGTAAACTTTTAAGCCATTAGTTCTTTGTAAAGCATCACGCAAAACTCGTGCATCTGAAGTAGACCCCTCCCATCCAGGTCGAACATAAAGGATTTTCAAGTTAGCATCACAAACTCCTAAAATATTTGTACCTATCATGCCTTTTCTGTTTCTGTATCTACTTTGTTCTACAACTGAAACTGTGAGCCCAACAAATGTACCATCTAAGGCTCCCAGTGCATTCTATACATAACACGGCTCGCAACACGATATGAAATTATCTACTTACAGTTTCACCCGAGCGTACAAATGTGGTTGCAATAGTACTACTTTTTTATCATGACCAAGAATATGCATGAAAAGTGCCACAATATCTTTTATCGTCACATTCTTTATTGCTACCAATCCACCATCCTTTTGCAACACATCACACAATCCATTAAGCAATCTATTATTTACCCGTAATTGCTTCAAGCATGTTGGATCATGACATAAATATCTCATACAAAGTTTTCTTTTATAAACTCTATTGTCATTTTCTCTCAATAATATATCTTTCGATAAGTAGTGAACAAAGAGCTGAACAAAGACTTAATAATTTCCATCTCTTCTACATCTTTGTCTATTTCTCCCCTATGAACAATATCCATTTAATCTACATCCAAATTTGCTGTAATTATTTAGTTACAATAGAACATACAAGTAATTTAAACTACGACCTTCTTACACATATAATGAAATTTACTATCAAACAAATTTTTTTTTCAAGAATTACAGAATTCCTCCTAACAACCAAGAAATATAAAAGAAAAATGAATGGGACCTTTACCATAGAAAATTGAGAAATAGGGCAGGGGATATAGTTGATATTAGGCTTCAAAGACAGTTGTGCCGAAGTTGAAGGCCGCTGTCGAGCACTGCCGTCGAACAGTGCCGTCGAGCTCCGTCGTTGAAGAGAAATATTCCTTAGCTAGAAGATCGATGATTGAAAAAATCCCTAATTTTTGAAGGATGCAGAAAGAAGTCCCAATAACTCGACGCGGTGGATTTCAAATGACTAGGTTTGTGGAAGGATTTTAAATCCATTGAAAATGGGCTGAAATCCATCGATTTTTAGGGGTACTTGAAATCCACTGATTTGAGTTGCGGCGGCCCAAAAGACATATGATGCAATAAGACAGTACTTGAGAAACAGAAAACATAAAATTTTCCATTACAGACATAAGCCATCAGTAGGAACTAGGAAGTATTATTTTGTCATATGTTTGAAAATCTTCAAACAAACCAGCATCTCATTTTCGCAAATAAGGACAACATATGAGAAAAGAAACATCAACAGCTGCACATATTAATTTCCATTTCATAGTCAAACTTTAGATACCAATTGGCTACAAACAATATATATGGCCGCTAATGATAGGTTAGGGGTTTTCGTAAGTGCTTCAGCTTTTGGTCAAGGTGAAAATGGAGCAATATTATTTTTTTCCTCGAATGAAAGTTCACACACGAGCTTATCTTATCATCAGTATGCATATTTAAATGCTTAATCCGTGAAGAAGCACAAAGTTGGTGTGCACATGTTTAGAGATCAAGTAATGTTTGGACTTTTGCAATTTGTACTAGTATAAACACAAGATTACAGTGAGCATGAAGGGCGGCCCAAGTAAAATAAACATCAATATAAAACGTCAAAATGCGATGGCTGATTATGCGATGCGGCGGTGATTAATCGGAGATATATCGGAAATAAATCGATTTTTAGATTTAGTGTAATATATTTCTAAATATTATTTGTTAATACTTAAAACAAATAAAAAAAATTGAACTTGATTTTCTCCTCATCGTTTATATAATCTAACCACATAACAAAAGTTTAACATTTAGAACCTTGATTATCTCCTCATCGTTCTAAATGTTTTTATTTTTAGACCAGGTTCTTCTTACGAGGTCGGTGAGTTTGGGTTTGATTGAAAGAGATAATGGGTTGGAATTGAAAAATAAAAATAAAAATAAAAATAAAGATAAACAACCCATTTTTCTTGTAACAAAAACAAAAAAAAATTAGAAAAAAGTATTTTTCCGATATATCGCTCGAAGTTTGACCCGCCACAGACCGCCTCGGACTGCCTCACCGTCAAAAAACCGATTTTTAGAACCGCCACACAAATATCGTGAAGGTTTATGCCCGCCACCCGATATGGCGGCCGATATATCGGTCGCCACAACCGATATTTAGAACACTGCTATATACTAACATCAGCATATACAGCAGTGGGATGAAAAAGTATCAGGTTATGAGTAAAAATCATTGGAAAATCAATAATGTCCATTAATACTACGTTTGGCATGTAAGCAATAATGTCTGAAAATCAATCCACGACATCTACATATTACAAGAAACAAAGAAAAAAGTGAAACATCACATAGCAAAGAAAATTGATGTTTCAAACATCAACAGTAAAAACATTTCCCAACTACTATATAGACAAACAAAATATGCAAGCAAATCAAATTTAAGTGAAGATAGAAATAAGTGCAACCTATTTGGAGAAAATCTTATGGTCTTACACATAGTCACTATTGAAATCAAAGTCGAATCGAGCCAAGCCTCTTAAAATGGGACCTCTGCAAAAAATCAAATGCAAATAATTCAGTAAAAAATATAAAAAAGAAGAAAAAAGATTATGCATCTGAAGAACATATCATCACAGTAACATACAACGAAAATTGGCACCTTTTATATTTTAATTTAAGATAAATAATATTATGCATACTGACCTTCTGTTTTTTAATTTAAGATAAATAATACTGGCTTCTGTAAGGCAAATAATTAAAGCAAACTTCAACAGACATTAGCAATTTGGCAATTTTCAATCTGTGTAATGATTTATATCATTAAGTTTACAAGTTTGCATGCCTAATATTAGAAGTTGCACTACACGCAGGTTGTCATAAGATACAACCTAGCAAGGAAAAGAACACAGTGCTCTAATTTTTAACAGCTCTAAGTAAACCAACTCTCAAAGACTCTTAACCGCAACACAAAGTTTCTACAACAAAGAAACAAAAACGAGGATATTCACAAAACAGGAAACGAAATTAAAAAAGAGGAAAAACACAGGTCAACTTAGATGAAATCAGATACACAACAGAAAAGCACCAAATACATATGCCTACTGGAAAAAGCAGTAAACTTCTGATATATTTTAAAGTAGTCTAATATCATCAAAAAGTGGAATTCAAATTGTACAAAAATTCAGATTCTTCTAATCATGTTTTTACCTTAAACAAACATGAAATTCATATCCCACAAGAAAAGCTGCAGAATAACACCAAAAACAATTTCACTTAGAAAGTCATTAGTTCTTGAGGATGTTGTATCTCATTTTTGCACTTCAAGTTCGAGTTTTTCACAGATCATATATGGACCAAAGACTTTATCTTAGTGGCTGATACTTCTTATATGAGGGGTTGTGAAAAAAATTGATCTTTTGCATTGGTGGCCTCAACTTTAAGCGAATTGATGAAATTATATTTTCAAGAGAAGAAACAAAATTGCTGCAGTTATTTGAAAGAAGTGAGTTAAATAAAAACTATGGATACATAATTGTAAATAAAAATTAAAACAAGTTCATGTAATGAGGGTCATAGGCTGGAGAATGGCAGGAGGGGCAAAGGTGGTTGTGTTCGAGCCATGGAACAACACAGTGAGAATGGAAAGTGTGTCCGCAGCAAGGGAGGCTTGTTTTTTGAACTCCAAACCATGGATTCTTCGAACAGATTGAGCACACAAAATTATCATTGTCGCCATCATCATCGTCATCAACAACAACGTTTCTGATTCTGGGTAGTAGCCTAAGAAAACTCATAAGCCTTGGAGGTTTTGGTCTTGTAGTATGCTCATCCATTTTAAAATACGGATGTTGCCAGAGATATGCTGGGACCAGATGTTTTGCCCTAATTGACCTATTCCTTGCTTCGACAACAGTCTCGCCCTCTTGCTGAACGGTGCAAACATTGACCCCAACTACTACGGGGACCACAAGATTGGTGAGTTGAGGATGAGCTGCCTCCATTTGTCTTCTTGCGAAATCAATGGCATTGTTTACAAGAGCATCCATTTCATCCCTAGTCATCCAGTAGTCGGCTAGCCTGAAACAAACAAAAAATAGGAGAGGTGGTGTATGGTCGTTGGTGTTATATGGAAAGCAAAAACTCAATGTCTCCGAGTCGAGAATCTCGTCTTCATCTTCATCTTCGTCTTCATCTTCACAATCATGTCTAATCTTCTTCTTCCTTAGGATGAAATTCGTTCTGATTTCAAAGATGACGTTTTTAACTCCCAGAGTCAATTTGTATCCGTGCTCCTCTGAAATCAACCCATAGTCCAACCAGAACTGATAATTATATTCCATTCCCACTCTACCAGTAGAGTCAGCCATCAGATTATGTACCTAATGTAAGACAAGAGAAAGATTAGAGTATTCGGCTCACCGAGTTGTATTTCATTCATGTGGTTTTATACAGGAGAGTTACCGAGAGTTACAATTTGAATAGAGTTTGACAGACGTGAAACTGTCACATGTACACATAGAGAAATAGGAGGAAAGTTATAACTGAATAAGCTAAACTCCTAAAGACAGTTGACCGGCAATTTGGAACGCAAATAATTAAAACGCAAGCTAGTCTGTCCTTTGGTGAAAACGTAAGCCACTTGTCCGAACGTACGAACAAAAACATCATAAATCAGAACAAATAAATATCACATATCCCAATGCAGAAGAAACACGAACAAAAGACATGATAAATTAACACAGTAAGGACATATCATAATTCAGAACAAGTACATATGACATATCCGAAATAAGATCGAAAGAAACAAGGGGAAAACCAAAAAAACATACCTGATTAAGAATCGAGATGACGATGATGTAATCGGCAAATCGAGATTTTATTAACCCAATGCTGGGACAATAAAGTGACAAAACCTAATTGTAGGCCTACGAGAGCACCAACCTTTGTTATTTGGGGTATTTCCTTTTGGGTGGCTATATATAGACATGGCCGCGGGGCCGGGTCCATCAGGATCCACCCGGGTCGGGGTCCAAATCGATTTTTCAATGTTTTTTTTAAAAAATTACAATAAAGAAAAAAAAAAGGTAAATTAAAACTTGAAAAACTTAAACTTAACTTTAAATTAAAAATAAATAAAGAAATTAAAAAAATAAAGTTGAATTTTAACACTAAATAATTTTTAACTTCAATTTATTATTGATGAAATCATTCACGTTTAAATTGAAGTATTTTTTTTAACACGCATCGCGTGTGTGTCATCGTCCAATGATTGAAACATGCTTACTTCAATATCGGTATATTTAAACGTGTCTTCTAATTATACAGGCCCTACCATTTTGCTCATCTCACTCCACCAAATGGCAATACCAAAATTACCCTTAATTAAAAGACCAAAATTTTTCTTACTACTATTTTGTTAAAAAAAAAAAACAAAAACAAACACATTTCAAATATTCCTAAACGCACTACACCAACCACACAACACTACAAATGTTTGTTGACGGGGAATTTTTTTTTTTCTTTCTTGAACACTTCTCCTCATCTACAAACCCTACAAATAGAATATTATGGAATCAAGAAAAAATGATTTTGAAGATTCGTATCAAGATAATGGAAGAGGTCAGTATTTTGTGAGTTAATGTTGTTTTATGTTCGACTTTTTGAGTATGAAGTTCGAGTTTCGCAATTACACCATTGTTTCCGCGATGTGTAATTTTCTGCACTTACAACCATATAAATGTTAACATTTTCGGTACCGAAAACATAACAAAATTTTAGTGCTAAATGTTTTCTAAATTTTATGTACCGAAATGTTTCGCAAGATTTCGATACCGACGAACGATGCAATTACTCTCAGTTGAAAATACAATTACAGTCGGCTACTGTACAATTACTGTCAGTTGAAAATACAATTATTGGTACTGATAATTATAATGGTAATTGCAATGATAATTGTAGTGCTAATGGTAATAGTAATAGTAATGGTAATAATATTGGTGTCGGTAATTGTAATGGTATGTAATCCGGGCGCAATCGCCCTATAAAGCCCAGTAAAGAAAAGCCCAACTTATTTTAGGCCCAAACCCCCATGATATATTGAATCAGTATGGGTATTGGATTTGATGTAGAATTGATATTTATTTGTATTGGTATCGATATTGTATTGGTATTTGTACTGAAATTGGTATTGGTATTGGTATATTAGTATTAATATTAATAATGACATTAGTATATAATATTAGCATTAGCGTATTATTATTACTAATAGTAATAACATTAGTACTATTAGTATGAAAATTATAATAGGATTAATACTAATAAAATAGTATCGAAATTAAAATTCCCGATGACATGGTTATTCGTGATTCTGCAGATCTCTTTTAGAATCTAATCAAGTTTTTTTTATCCCGATTTGTTGAGCAACCTGTTCACTCCTGCGTATGTCAAGGGGAGGATAATTCTTGCACCGACTAATGAAAGTGTGGTTTTGTGAATGGTCATTTTTTTTTCGAACATAATTGGAGAGGAGAAGGCCTATTTCAGCTCCCAATTTTTTTTATACCCTTCATATATTGTCGTATATATATATATATATATATATATATATATATATATATATATATATATATATATATATATATATATATATATATATATATATATATATATATATATATATATATATATATATATAATTATTGAGAACCTCAATCATAAATAGTTATTAGGGTTAAATACGTTTTGCACCTCTGAAGTATAGCCTATGTAATACTTACCCCCTTAAAGTATTATTTGTAACAATTACCCCTCAACATCAATTATTTTATATTTTAAAATTTAAAACATAACAATCTAATAATTATTGGCTCATATAAAATTGAAAAAAGTAACTAAAATTAAATTATTGTAAAATAATTAAAAAGTAATATATATTGTATAATAATGAATGAAAATATATTTTAAAAAATTAATGGACTAAATAAATTTAAATACTTAAGATTAATATTAGTTATGTATTGATTTATTAAAATTTATCGATATGAATATATTTGATTAATTGGTCCAACAAGAATTAGATGTTATTTATTAAATATGTACCTAACGTAAGATAATATTTTCAAATTTTAAAATATTGCATTTTTTTACAGATATTTTTGGTTGTATAATTTAATTATTATTTTAGTTATTCCTTTCAATAACAGAGATATTTTTAAGGTATTAGAACTTAATATTGAAATTAAAATGTGATTGAGGGGGGAAAGTGTTACAAATGATATTTTAAGGGCGTAAGTGTTACATATGGTATACTTTAGGGGTGTAAACTGTATTTAACCCTAGATACTAATCAACGAATTTTACCTGTTCTATAATTCCTCTAATCATGGGGCCCCAAATTACTAAATTTATAATGCATCAGTTATTTATTTTTATATGTATTCACTTGCTTTAATGCTACTTAATGAAACTTATCCTTAAAAACTTCGGGGGCACTGCCCCTGAAACCTCGGAAACTATGGCTTGACTATATCACAAATTTATAGCCTTTGCCTCTGGCTATACACCTTACAAAAAATGAGTTAACATAGAGTTTATCATCTTTTTTTGAAAATAAATGAGTTTTAATGTAGATTTTAGAAGGGCCCTATTTTTCAACCGTCTTCAAATCTCGCCAAGGGTTCATAGAAAGTTCACTAAGATCATCGTCTAGTTCTTTCCTTTTTCCATTCTCATTCATAATTCACAATTATGAATATTGGACTCAATCTTATTGGGTTCCAATCATGCAAAGATTACACGTTTTTATCTTTGACCGTTTATTCAATAAATTCAAGTACACAAGCAGTGTGACCCTCTATGGTTCAGGTGTAACCTACCCGTGGGCCCATAACCCTTTGTGGTTTTAACTCATCCCTATAGGTATAATTAAGATGAAGATCGTTTCAACTTAATCCCCCAATGAATCAAGATTACTGTCTAGCAACTACGCATCATGATTCCCTAGAAACAGATGAGGAGCCTGCAAGAACCGTGTGATATAGTTAACGTACAGTACGATCCCTTCGATACATATGTCCCGACTGAACTAGAGGCATTGGTTCATCGAGACCTCCTTTATTGTCCAATAATTGTGCGATCGTTCTAAGTGTTGTAATCGGTTCGTGCATGACTTAGAGAATCACATTCTCTAATCATCACTTAGTCAGCTCTGGCCATAGACTTAAAGATTACAAACCATGAGAACACACAGGACATCCAAGACTATTCTAGCGATTGAATCCCCGACTACAATGACAGACATCCCACTAGATTTCGGACTGCACGAATACTGGCCCTTGGGGCGGTCCTCGGTGGAACTCAAGGACAGGTTACGATACAGCTGGTTTTTTAGTGAAGTCACGGTGATGTCTGGGTCTTAAGGACTAATGATGTACAACTATATCATTGAGATATCTACTCGATTACTGAGAACCACTTAGAGATTTCTAGGATGAGGGAGTTCAGAAAACTAATCAACTTATGAGCACCCACTTATGTATGCCGATATCACAATACTCATTACTGATGAGACGCAGTACACATACACTAAGTGCTAGTTTCGAATGGGAAAGACTAATATCCTCATTGGTGGTGTAACTCGTTGACTAGGAACATGTTTAACAGTCATATTACTTAACTAAATATTTCATGATCCTACTAGATCAAATATAAGTAATTATAATAACTGCAAGGACAAAATCTATGATTATGCAAGGGACAAATATATAGAATGCAAAAGGTGTTTTTATCATTAGTACGAAAAAAGATTATTTATTACAATAATAAATGAAAGAGTACAACCACAAGTTAGCTTGTTGGTCACCTACTCTAACAATTTTCTAGGTCCAAAATATTTTTCTCACTACAAGTTTCACATGGATTCTCTTTGCTACAACCATTCTAGATGTCGTCTTAAATATTTTCAAGAGACCTTTGGAACTTGATCTCTCCCATTGTATCTCCATTCTTCGGAAAGATGCTTGAGTGGATTTAAAAAACTCTTCAAGGATACATTTTAAATAACACTCCACAATAGTGGGTTCTCGTGGTATTGCATAACAAGGTTGAAAATCATCAAATTGCGGCTCTCTATTTTGAAAACCATTGAATGCTTGACTCGGAATGCGCTGCTTGTACGTGTTGGTGTATTGTGTTCCAATAACCTCTGTTAGTATTATCGATGAAATTATTCGCTTTCGGTGCTTCCCAACATTGGTTAGTGTAATGATTTCCATCAATATGTTGGAGTTATTTTGAACATAATAGCGGCATAGTAGGTGTTTTGGAGGTATTCGGCAAACGGAAGCCTTTCATATCCTGTTTGAAGTGCGCGAAAATTATAACCTCCCATGTAACAAAGGAAAAAAAATTAAATAACATAAAATTTATAAATAAAAATTAATTTGTGTGAATCGAGAGCATTGTTCAAATCTAGAGTCATAATAAATAGATCGTTAATTATATTTCCCGGCAAAGGCGCCAAAAACTTGTTTGTGATTTTACCTACACGCAATGCACGTGTCGTACAAGTAATATAATGGACTAAGTGCCACATAGAGTATGAATTCAATCCTAGAAATAAAGAGTTTAGCTATTCGTAATTCTTATGGTAAACAAAATATAATTAATAAAAGAAATAAGAAAAACTATGCTTGAGTCTCAGATCTCCGTTCTTTGCTTTTTGTGGTATAAAATTTCCGTGCATGGATCCCATTGAATTGTGTTTATATAGTGGTTAAGACTTGATGAAAAGGAAAGAGCTTCCTTCTGCAATTAAAACTTCCAAACTGTGCAGAATCGAAAAGCCAAGTTTGAGACTTACCAGGCAGGACTGAGAGAGCAGTGGAAAGAGATGCATTACCAGCCATACGAATAGCCTGAGCTATTATATCTTGCAGTTCAGGTGATGTAAGATGTATAGCGGATCCAGAAGACTGAGACACAGCTGAGGTGGAAGTCATTGGCGGAGTGGACTCAGTAACAGCAACGGTGGATTTGTTTCGACGATAACATGTATCAATGGTGTGGCCCGGGCGTTTGCAGTAGTTGCAAAACTTCTTGATGGACTGTCTACGCCGACTATCGAATCCGGAATGAGAAGGTTGCTCTGTGTTGATAGGGGGAGCAACTGCGAGGACATTGATCTTATTCTGCACTTGAAGAGTTGCAAGACGTGTTTCTTCTCGTACCAACTCATTAACAGCTATATCAAGAGAAGGAAGCGGACTACGATTGAGAAGCTGACCTCGGACCGGTTCAAATGCTTTGTCAAGAGACATTAAAAATTCATAAAGACGAAATTCGTCTCGTACAACAGCACAAAGTTTAGCATCTTTAGAGCATGCCCAAGTTGGTTCAGACAAATCAATTTGGTCCCATATGTAGCGGAACAAATCGTAATAATCATTGATGGATTGCCCTGGTTCTTGGCGAAGTTGGTGCAATGCAACAACCAACTGATATTTCATAGATCCATGAGAAGTTGAATATCGTGTCGCTAGCATGTCCCATGCGGATTTGGCATTGTCATAACTGCCCAATAAGTTGGAAATTGAAGGAATGGATGTATTTCTGAGCCATGTAAGAATCATATGGTTGTGGCTGTCCCACTCAATTGTACGACCAACAAAGGCAGAGTCGGCTTCATCTTTCGCTTGAACAGGAATGTTGATTGCACCAGTACAATATTGCCAAAGCATTCGACCTTTAAGAAAACTTCTCATAGCTTGAGACCATGACAAGTAATTCTTGGTTCCTTCTAGAGTACTATTGATGGGTCGAGGGAGAAAATTATCTCTTTTATCCATTTTCTTTTTTTTTTTCTTTTTTTTTAATAAAACGGACATAAAAACTGAAATCTACACGAAAAATCAGGTAAAAATGACCTAAAAGTCAAAGTCAACAGATTACCGATGCTGATGTGGCGAGATGACTAGTGCTGACGTGGCGAGCTGACTTAGCGATGACAAAGCACCGGTGACGTCACTGCTGGAGGAGGATGATGTCAGCGTTGACGTGAAGATGACGTCACAGAAAGTAGTCAAAAGAGCAGACGCCTGGGCGCGTGGGCGCGTGAGAGCGTGAGGCGCGTGGGCGCGTGAGGCGCGTGAAAATCTTCAGTGACGGTACGGTGGTGCGTGAGAGCGCGTGGAGGCGCGTGAGTGGCGCGTGGAGGCGCGGGGGCGCGTGAGGCGCGTGAAAATCTTCAGTGACGGTACGGTGGTGCGTGAGAGCGCGTGGAGGCGCGTGAGTGGCGCGTGGAGGCGCGTGGGGCGTGAAAATTCTTCAGCTGCGGTACGGTGGCGCGTGAAACTGTGCACAGAACCTTCTCGGGGCGCGTGAGGGCGCGTGCGGTCTCCGATGACAGTCTGATTTTCACCGATGAGTAGATCGTTTAACGACGATCTTGGTGGTATGATCAGAATCTGAATCGGAGCGATGACGGACGCACAACAGTGGTTTTATGGTGTTTCGGCGGAAGCGAGAAACGAAGAAGATGAAAACACCACAAGGAAACCAAAAAAAAATTGCTAGAAGATCTGAGATTGGCTCTTGGTACCATTTTAATTGAATTGAGGAAAAATTGATGTATATTCTTCTCCATAGGAGGCACTATTTATACACATAGAGAGAAAGCTATACAAGGAAATTACTAATTACAATGAAATCAAATCTCCTAACTTATGTAAAGTATATCAAATCAAATCCCTAATTTATTTCCTAAGAATATACATTAACAGGAACTAAACTGATTGTCTTAATTTAGTTTTTTCTTTTTTTTTTCTATTACTAAAGTTACCCAATTTAAAAAATAAATTATGAAAATGTCAAATGTTAAATGCCAAAATCTTAGAAACGAGGTTGATCGGAACTTGTTTTTCGGAATGATGACGTGAGCCTGACGTCAACTTCCAACTACCGAAGTCTTGATTAGTCGATGTTCCTGCAACACCGGGAGGGTTTTCCCATCATAGAAGCTCCGACGATCAAGCCAATTTTTATTCAGAGATAATCAATTATGATATGTAAGAAAGCATAAAGGATAAGTGTTCATTTTGCATGATTTTCACTTATCAATTCTTCGAGTTTTGGTCTTCGTTCGTCCGAGTTTTCGGCTTTATTTGTATATATTATGTTGTTTTTGTTTTATTTATATTTTAGGTAAAGATAAGCTATTTTTGCCGATTCGAGACGATTTTGGAAGCGAAGCCGAGAACCAAACCAAACACGTGCAAAAGCGCATTCTCGCGGATTGTGGCAGTGTTTGGTATTTCAAGCATAACTTTTGCATACGACCTCCGATTGGGCTGATTCAAGTGGATTTAGAAAGCTAACTTCAAGGGCTACAACTTTTGTGAAATGCACAATTGTCTAATTCGGGCTGAAAAAGGGTGCAAAAAGTGTTTGAAGTTGATGCAGAGGCCAGATCGCGATCCAGAATCACCGGATCGCGATCTGGTGGCAAATTCCAGTAGCAGCGAAAAGTTGGGGCAGATCGCGATCCGCACTTCCTGGATCGCGATCTGGGAAGGCGGTGGGCAGTTTTCGAGGTTGCCAGATCGCGATCCAAGAAGCCCAGATCGCGATCTGGGCACAGAAATCGAGACTAGATATTTTTCTTTGATTTTTCACTATAAATAGAAGGTCTCTTTTTCATTTGACGACATCTCGATTATCTCTCGACTTCTTCTTCGGTTTTCTCTTCGGTTCTCGCCAGTTCTTCGCGGGAAGCTTCGACGAGGGTTTCGACTCGGGTTTTTCATAAGCTTTTCTTTACGTTTAGTTTATAATTTCTCGTGTTCTTCATTTTGATGCTATGTTTGTAATGAACTAAGCATTTTCTTTTAGGGAAATGAAACCTTGTATATATTGATTTTGATTTCCAGATCTGTGATCATTTTGTCGTTCTTTGATTCTGTTTATGTTTTCATGTATTAAATGCTTTCGATTGTTTGGCCAACAGTTGAATTGATTCTAAATGGGAATGAACTCGAGAGAGGATTTCTCGTTTGATTTTAGGAAAACATAGCTCGGGTTGTGGAAACGGAGACGTGATGCACCTCGGGTAGCCCTTAAGGACTTGACCTAAATGCTCTCTTAATATCAGGTTCTGAACGGAGACGTCGGACCTGTGGGTAGACTCTAACTACACTGGAGACGGGGGTTAGGGTACTTTAGTGTCTGGGTTAGCGAACATAGAATTGACATTAGATTCGGATTTGTAGATCTTTATCGATAGTACACTGGTGGATTTTACCCTAGAAGCCATCACACGTCGGAATTCCTCGATTATACTGGCGGACCGTTGTTTTTATTTTTGTTTCCTTTTTGCTTCATTTCATCCCCCATTATTTCCTTCGTCTAGATAGAGTTTAGGATAGTATAATTACGGTACTTGGTAGATTTAGGAACTTAATTCCCTGTGGATCGATATCTGGAATTCACTATTCTACAAAACGCGATACTGTACACTTGCGGTTATTTATACGTAGGTTTTACGCGTATCAAGTTTTTGGCGCCGTTGCCGGGGAATTAGTTAATCTTGAATTTACTAATATCGTTACCAACTATCCTTACTTTACTTTAGACATTTTTTTTTCTTTTTTTTCATTTGATTTTTTTTTTCCATTTGTTTTAGCAGATTTGTATACATCGATGGCCTCGATTTATGATCTCTCTCTTTGCAAGATTCAATCCAGAGCTGATTACATTCAACATGAGTTGGAGGATATTGAAAGACATCGAAGGTTGAACCCAGAAAATGGAATTGCACAAACAAATGAGCACTTCTGCTATCTACAAGAAGAACTCCACTTTTTGGCAAATATTTTTGAAAATTTTCAGAGATGTCACATTCATAAACCACATCCGACCATCCTTTATGAAGACAACAAGGCATTTACAGATTTTCGTATGAACGATGAGGTTGAGCACCTTGAAGGAATTATTCATCCCAGTTCTGTAGATACTTTTGTGTGTGATGAGAGTGGGATGAAGATGATGGTAGAGGAACTTGAAGAACGAAATCCTATCCACATTGCTACTCCGGATTTGAGTGTGAGCGAGGAGACGAGTTTCAAATTTGAGGTAGAGCTTTCTCCAAAGCTCGAATATCTTGTATACGAATTTGAGAGATCGGTAGGCAAGCAACCCATCCTAGTCTCCTACCGACTGATTTCCAAAGCAAACGAAAAGTACCATGGGTTGGGATGGTCATTAAAAGATTGCAATCTAGTCAATGATATGATTGCAAAGTATGTATCAAGATTGACGGATGGATGCGCAATCTACAAGGCTTTGGATTGGACATAATCCGTCCAAATTGTGTCGAGCCGTCGACAGTAAAACAGGCGCTGAATGGGAGGCAACCCATTGTTTATTTATCTTCTTATTTTCTTTGTTTTTGTCGTTTTTGTCGTTTTAGCATTTTTTTTGTTTTTTTTTTTGTTTAAGCTAGATTTCACCCATTTTTCTTGATTTTTGCCGGTATCTCGTCCCCAAGGAAAGAAGAGTTAGAAGTCGGGAAGTCTAGGCAATTCTGGCAATTCGCCCTCGGTGCCAAAATTCACGGCACCCCGTGCAACCAAAGAACACTTTCGCAACCGTAGAACACTGATCAATCTGCGGCACGACTGTTCAGGGCGTATTTCTTTCTCCTTTCTTTTATTTTTCGCATTGAGGGCAATGCATGATTTAAGTTTGGGGGTGCGTTTAGCTTATTTTTCTTTTTGGTCTTTTGCATGCATATCATATAATTTAGTTTCATTTATGTACTTCAATTTCCGTAATTGTGTTATGTTTGTCACATGCATTTCATTTAGGATCGAGTGTAAGTTGCATTTCCGGATTCTATTGAAGCAAAGCAATTAATGAATTAGTAGATGGGCTAGTTGATTTTAAAATTGAAATTATGGATAACCGGCTAATTATAGATGTACCTTCCGACTGCGTTTTTGCAACTTGTGTGGATAGCCTTTCGAATCCTTTCCGATTAAGCTTGAGCGCACTTTTCTGAGGGGTATAATAGTCTGAGGTTTGGGGGGCGAGTTAGAATTGAATTATGTGTTCACGATTTCCAGTTGTTGGCTAAAAGTTCTATCAATGGTCTTTACGTTTTTATTTTATGTTCGATGTTAAAAAAAAAAAAAAAAAAAAAGGAGAGAAAAATAATAATTTGTGGTATTGTTGTGATTCACGCTCTGATTTCCCCGCCTTTCTGACTCAAGCTTAACCCGTTGGGTGCACCTCGTCGCCTAAGTCTCTCGAGCTGTCGAGCTTGGGGGTTTCTTGGACTAAAGTTCGATAAATGGGTCAGGGAGATAACACAGTGGTGTCGAGCCTTGCACGAGTCACGATTATGCCCGTTTCAAAAAAAATGAAAAAAGGAAAAAGTTGTGATGAAAATCACCAAAAATATTGTAGTTATCATTTCTTTTATTTGAATAAATAGACCTACTTATGCCCAACTCGAGTTTTTGAATTTCTGAATCAAAACTTACTTTTCACCCACATTTCTACTCAAAACCCTCGATAATTGTGTTTATTGTTTAATTACGGATTCTTGAGTCTATCTTTCATTTTGGTGTAGAAACAACTAATTGCATCGGTAAGAAAGTCGAATACCTTAAGCCGTATGCCATTCTAAGATTTTAGGTTATCTAGCTCGTTTCATCTTTCGAATTAATTGCAATGCTTTGACCAATCCGGCAACTTTGTGGGTGTGTTGTCTGAAAACCCTCACGAGACACAACTCGTCCTCTAGGGGTACCCAGGGGTTCAACGGCTTGTTGCATACGCTAAATGCAATCGTGTTTCCCTACGTTAGTGGCCTAGGTTTAGTTTTTTTTTGCTTTCGTGGATTCTCAACTCGCCCGACGGATATTCTGTTTGTCAGTA